>CATORE010000007.1:0-87061 GCA_951804965.1 Horisme vitalbata | reverse complement strand
TTTGCAACAGAGTTAGCCTATCAAGTAACAGTTCACTGTTGGATATAGGCTATATTATACTATATATAACTGGATTACCACTGACTCACTGATTCACTCATTGACATGATTGTTCTCCCAGATGCCACCTTGTAGGGTTAAAATTATTGATGGATTCGTATAGAGGGAGTGGGGGCGACCTCAGGAAAAATCCGACATTTCCACTTTTCACCCCCTTTCATCCCCACCCCCCATGTATCTCGAAAACTATAGGTCGTAGAGGGTTCGCGCTCAAACTAATGATGTTAAGGGTGAAATTTTATAAAAGGATCCAAAAAAAAAAATAGGGGTCCCATACAATTTTTTTTTTATCCCATACAAAATTTTCACCCCCTCATACAAAACTTTTTTTTTCTTTACTTTAATAACATGTGTCGATGTTTCATGGAATCGTATAGATATTTAGTGTAGGTTAGGTGAAGGTGTAGGTGTAGGGTAGTTGTAGGGTAGTTGTAGGGTAGGTGTAGGGTAGTTGTAGGGTAGTTGTAGGGTAGGTGTAGGGTAGTTGTAGGGTAGGTGTAGGGTAGTTGTAGGGTAGTTGTAGGGTAGTTGTAGGGTAGGTGTAGGGTAGTTGTAGGGTAGTTGTAGGGTAGTTGTAGGGTAGTTGTAGGGTAGGTGTAGGGTAGTTGTAGGGTAGTTGTAGGGTAGTTGTAGGGTAGTTGTAGGGTAGTTGTAGGGTAGTTGTAGGGTAGTTGTAGGGTAGGTGTAGGTTAGGTGTAGGGTAGTTGTAGGGTAGTTGTAGGGTAGGTGTAGGGTAGGTGTAGGGTAGTTGTAGGGTAGTTGTAGTGTAGGTGTAGGGTAATTGTAGGGTAGTTTTAGGGTAGTTGTAGGGTAGGTGTAGGGTAGTTGTAGGGTAGGTGAAGGATAGGTGTAGGGTAGTTGTAGGGTAGGTGTAGGGTAGTTGTAGGGTAGTTGTAGGGTAGTTTTAGGGTAGGTGTAGGGTAGTTGTAGGGTAGTTGTAGGGTAGGTGTATGGTAGGTGTAGGGTAGTTGTAGCGTAGCTGTAGAGTAGCTGTAGAGTAGCTGTAGGGTAGGTGTAGGGTAGTAGTTGGTCGATTTCGATTTCGATTTCGATTTCTCTTTCATCAATATCCTCTGTTATAGCATCATCCTCTTAGATATGCTCTTTGATTGATTCTTTACCATCGATATTCTTTTTGATTGCTTCTCTTACATCAATATCCTCAATTTTAGCATCTTCTATTTCAATGTCCTCTTAGATTGCTTCTTTCACTTCTAAATCCTCATCGATTGCTTCTTCTACTTGGATAACTTTTTTAATTGCTTCTTACACTTCAAAATCCTCTTTGATAGCTCTTCAATGCAACACCAAAACCGCGAGCTGCGTGCAGCTCGCGCACCACCCAACCTCTAGTTATATTATATATAGCTCGATTACCACTCACTCACTCACTCACTCACTGACTGATTGACATGATTGTTCTCCCAGATGCCACCTCGTAGGGTTAAAATTTTTGGTGGATTCGTATAGAGGGAGTGGGGGCGACCTCAGGAAAAATCTGACATTTCCTCTTTTCACCCCCTTTCACCCCCACCCCCCATGTATCTCGGAAACTATAGGTCGTAGAGGGTTCGCGCTCAAACTAATGTGGCTCAGGGTTTTTTTTAACATAAGAATCCGTAAAAAAAAAATTAGGGTTCCATACAAAAAAAAATTATCCCATACAAATTTTTCACCCCCTCATACAAAACTTTTTTTTTCTTTACGTATAGGACAAGTTTGTTTAGTGTAATATTGGTATAGGTGTTGGTTTTGGTTTTGGTTTTGGTTTTGGTTTTGGTTTTGGTTTTGGTTTTGGTTTTGGTTTTGGTTTTGGTTTTGGTTTTGGTTTTGGTTTTGGTTTTGGTTTTGGTTTTGGTTTTGGTTTTGGTTTTGGTTTTGGTTTTGGTTTTGGTTTTGGTTTTGGTTTTGGTTTTGGTTTTGGTTTTGGTTTTGGTTTTGGTTTTGGTTTTGGTTTTGGTTTTGGTTTTGGTTTTGGTTTTGGTTTTGGTTTTGGTTTTGGTTTTGGTTTTGGTTTTGGTTTTGGTTTTGGTTTTGGTTTTGGTTTTGGTTTTGGTTTTGGTTTTGGTTTTGGTTTTGGTTTTGGTTTTGGTTTTGGTTTTGGTTTTGGTTTTGGTTTTGGTTTTGGTTTTGGTTTTGGTTTTGGTTTTGGTTTTGGTTTTGGTTTTGGTTTTGGTTTTGGTTTTGGTTTTGGTTTTGGTTTTGGTTTTGGTTTTGGTTTTGGTTTTGGTTTTGGTTTTGGTTTTGGTTTTGGTTTTGGTTTTGGTTTTGGTTTTGGTTTTGGTTTTGGTTTTGGTTTTGGTTTTGGTTTTGGTTTTGGTTTTGGTTTTGGTTTTGGTTTTGGTTTTGGTTTTGGTTTTGGTTTTGGTTTTGGTTTTGGTTTTGGTTTTGGTTTTGGTTTTGGTTTTGGTTTTGGTTTTGGTTTTGGTTTTGGTTTTGGTTTTGGTTTTGGTTTTGGTTTTGGTTTTGGTTTTGGTTTTGTTTTTGTTTTTGTTTTTGTTTTTGTTTTTGTTTTTGTTTTTGTTTTTGTTTTTGTTTTTGTTTTTGTTTTTGTTTTTGTTTTTGTTTTTGTTTTTGTTTTTGTTTTTGTTTTTGTTTTTGTTTTTGTTTTTGTTTTTGTTTTTGTTTTTGTTTTTGTTTTTGTTTTTGTTTTTGTTTTTGTTTTTGTTTTTGTTTTTGTTTTTGTTTTTGTTTTTGTTTTTGTTTTTGTTTTTGTTTTTGTTTTTGTTTTTGTTTTTGTTTTTGTTTTTGTTTTTGTTTTTGTTTTTGTTTTTGTTTTTGTTTTTGTTTTTGTTTTTGTTTTTGTTTTTGTTTTTGTTTTTGTTTTTGTTTTTGTTTTTGTTTTTGTTTTTGTTTTTGTTTTTGTTTTTGTTTTTGTTTTTGTTTTTGTTTTTGTTTTTGTTTTTGTTTTTGTTTTTGTTTTTGTTTTTGTTTTTGTTTTTGTTTTTGTTTTTGTTTTTGTTTTTGTTTTTGTTTTTGTTTTTGTTTTTGTTTTTGTTTTTGTTTTTGTCTCTTACTTTTTTTTCTTCTGTCTTTTTCATTTATTCCTTTTTCTGTCTCTTTCTTTCGTTTTCTGACATTTTCTTATTTTTTCTTTCGTTTTCTTTCTTTGTTTTAGTAATTTTTACTTTTTTCATTTTTTTCTTAGTTTTTCTTAATTTTCTTACTTTTTTTTATATATCTTAGTTTTTCTTTCTTTCTATTACTTTTTCTATTATCTGTTTTTTTTTCTTACTTTTTCTTTATTTTCTTACTAATTTGTTTTTTCTTCTTTTTTATTTCTTATTTTTCGTTTTTCTTAATATTTCTTTCTTTTTCTTACTTTTTTTATTCATTCTTCCTTACCTTTTTTTTAGTATTTTTTTACTTTTTTTATAATTTTCTTACTTTTCTTTCTTTTTTCTTAATTTTTCTTTCCTTTTTTTATTGCTTTATACAATTTCCAATATTTTCTTAATATTTCTTTCTTTTTGTTTCTTTTTCATTATATTTCTTTCTTTTCTTACTTCTTTTATTTTTTCTGCCTTTCATTTTTTTTATTATTTTATACTTTTTCTATTATTTTCTTAATTTTTCTTTCGTTTTCTTTCGTTTTTTTACTTTTTTTATTTTTTTCTATTTTTTTCTCTTTTTCTTATTTTTTATTTCTTTTTCTTACTTTTTATTTGCTTACATTTATTACAATTTATATAAACAGGTTAGGTTGGTATTGTAGCCTGATTGTGGTGAACAATCAGTTTCCCACATCAGTTATCGGCAGTGTTCTCGAATCCACCGATTTTCGGTATTTCTACCGATATGGGCTGCAACGATTTTTCCACGATTTCAGAGAATACATGGAAATTATATCGATTTTTCTACCGATTGTTGTACACTTTTAACTTGGCAGCCCTTTTCATTTATGGTTTATGCTACGGGAAATCCCTAAATATATATGTATATTAAAGCTTTTAAGTTGTATAGTATGATAGAATAGATACGGATCACAGTAGGAACTTAATCTTGATATCGAAAAAATATAATATTATTATAATTAATAAGTTAAAAATATGTCGTCTGACAAGGAACCGTGTACAAGCGCGAGTGCAAAAAGAATAAAATTTCTACAATATTGAAAAAAATGGGAAGAAAAAAATTCAGTCTGACTGCAAGATATTCGTAAAGGCGCAAGCTTTGCCAATTGTAAGAGTTTAAATAACATTACATCAGGAAAAGACGCTCTAAAGAAACTTAGTTCTTCACAAGCACACTCGGTTTTAAACGAATTTGATTGAATATTGTATATTTTTTGTCATATACGGATTTTGGGTACAAATATACCGATTTTAGTGGACAGCTCTACCGATATCGCACTTTGTCGTTCGAGAACACTGGTTATCGGTTCATAAGCAGATATGACCAGCCCACTGCCACAGTTTGATAGTACTGAGCTACGTCAACAACTTTATTAAAACATTTGTTATCTCGATGGATTTTAACAAAAATTAAAGAAAATCAATATACTACGTAGGTACTGCTAGGTAGATTCAACAAATAATAAACATGTTTTGAGAAAAAATATTTAAGTTAGCTGAAAGAAAACTGTACATGTCCTCTTTGTCTGTTAGGCTTTTTAAGAACAATAAAAACAAAATCAAAATCGGTTCGTCTGTCGAGAGCTACGATGCCACAAACAGACACACACACACACACAGAGAGACGTCAAACTTATAAACGCTCGTCGTTTCAGAGTCAGTGGTTAAAAATGATAGAGGACTAGCCTCCATCCGTGGTTTCGCTCACGTGGTACCTGGACAACAATTAGCCTATCTGTTAAACCAGGTCATAAACGATTTATATTCTAATAAAAACAAACACGTTGGCTATTCAGTGCAGTGATATTTATTCATTTACCACAGTGTAATTAATTAAGCAGGTAAACAAAAGTTTTGTTTACATGCTTTAACCTAGATGACGCTAGATACGCCTAGATATATTTTGATATAACTCAATAATAACAAAACCCCCACACACATAAAGTAAAGATACAACAAAGAATAAACTTGAGTTTCATTACAATTTTAAAATACCTAATGTTTCTATAATATTGTTGTGTTTAACTGTATCTAAACCTTCAGTCAATAAATCTGCTGGCATTTTATTTGTAAACAGTTAACTGACCTCTACTTTCTCACTTGTGTTAGTTTTTCCTTCAATCAAGTATACAAGTATCTCTAACAAAATGATGTTCATCAATATGCTTCAACCTATTGTTACACTGATGGTTTGTGGCCATCTTTATTGCCACAATTCAAGTTTCATCCAAATCCGTTCAGTAGTTTTTGATGAGTAACAAACATTCATCTATACATAAATCCTTACAAACTTTCGCAATAATAATAATAATAATGATGAATTTTAAAATGAATAGTGTCATAATAATAAGGATATATAGATATAATAATAACTTATAAAAAAAATTTGCTTTACCATTATTTATGTTAATTATTATTTTGTATATTTACAAAGTAAGGGTTTTTTAACAAGAACAGCATAGTTGATTGGTGTGATGACATATTATTATTATTAATACACTCTCAATCTTTTCTTGGCTTTTCATCCCACATGGAGGGGTCAGCCATCCTGCAGTTTTTTTTCTATCCTTGACATCGACTTCAGAAACATTGCACGTTATCATCCACTTATTCTTGAGTCTCTTTTTCTAGATATTTCACCAGGGACGGACAGTTCCAGTGCCTGGGTACCAAAGTAGTCAGTTGGCCTCCTCTTGACATGTCCAAATATCCATACTATCTCAACCTACTGCATACAGTGTCTCCTGCAAATATAAATTATAATTTATTGTTATACATTCATTAAATTGCATGTGAGTGAGTGAGTATACTTTGAAGTCAGGCTGTGGATGTGAATGTATTTATTATTATATAATGTACAAGGTTATTGTGGTTGAATCATCTTGTCAACAAACTATTGCATTTTTAAAATCATGGGGCATTATTGATAGAGTCAAGCGAGATTTCAAAATTCAAGATCATTATTATTATTCTCAGAAAAATAAAACAAAATAAAATTCAACATTAGAAAACTATTAATAAAAGAGGGACACCTAAATTCAGCAGTGAACATCTGTGGCTGATAAGAAGTTGAATGAATGAAATAAAGCAATTCCTCTTCAATATAGGTATCTTACATGCTATATACAATAACCGAAGTCAAATTAATAGGTATAAACATTATCTTTACGATTCATGATTATAAAACTGTTAAATAGTAAAGCTCCTTATGAAAGAGTTTACTTAGGGAAATATTAACCCTGTTCCTATGTCTACATCCAAGAACCTAATGTTTGCATTGCTCTTTGAAGGGTGGATTGAAGAGTAAAAAGAGAAGTCTTTCCACATGTATAATGACTTCTTTGGATGACAGCCACAATGCAATTTCATGTAAGCCAAGACTTCCCAGAACATAGCCTGTGAGCTATCTAATGCAATTGATATAGGTGGTATAATCAAATGGCATCATAGGCTTGTGTCATCATCTTTTTTAGTATACTTACCTAAAATGATTATTTTTGTATTTTTCTTGTGTATAGACCTATAAGTACTTACCAACATAACAGTACAGTCATTATTATTTTCCATGTGGATTGATAGAAATGAACATCATAATGTGTCGTAAAAGGTGCAGATGGCACGCATACATGACCCTGTAAATCCATGGGCCTTTGTTCACCAATGGACATATTAGGGCAGTGATGGTATGGTAAAATCTGAAATTAAGTGCATATTAATTAGGTATATTTAGTAGCGTCTGTAGAAAACTCAAATGGTACTACCTATGTCTGGTATGTACCTATGTCCTAAGAATGTTTTGAGTTTTATTTTTTATTATTTATCTCATTTGTGTACAATCCAGGGTATATAGGTACAATACAGGCGGGTATGCATAGAGTAAACAACGGCTAAATAACGTAAGAAAGTACTTACAAGTTTTACAGAGACGCACAAATAACTAGGTACTCTAAAAACACAAATTTGCGTATAGTCCAAAGTTCGTAAAGTGCAATTGGTGTAAAGTCCACAGGTCACGTTTGCACGATAGATTTGGAATTTTGGATTTGTAACATGTTTGATGTTTGGAACACACTATCAAAGCAGTGTGTTGCCGACAGTCAATCAGAAAAAGATCCAAAACCAACGTTAAATAGTCCGAAAAACGTGGAAAAAAATCCGTTTTGTAATTTCATTAGGTATTTAGTAAAAAACCTCCAATAATCCTAATTTATTTTGCATTCCCCATCATCGAACCCTGATTACCATAACCTACTAGCTTACGCGCGCGGCTTTATTTTCCTATCGTAAATTTATTTTCCTATCCCTCGGGATCAGCACTATTTTCAATTTTAAAGTTAAAGGTCTTTTCTCTTTTTTTGTACCCCATACAACATGTATGCATAATTTCCTATTGATTAGTTGAGTAGTGAAGCTGTTAAGGCGTAACAAACAAACTAATTTTCGCATTCATAAAATGTGTTACAATAGGATTTAATGACATCATTCCAGTGAACCAAAACACGATAAGCTGTAAGTTTTAGAGGAGTGAGATATCTTGCAGATTCTGAGTGATGCTGCTGCATCTGGCCACCTTTCTTGCAATATTAAAGTAAAATACCAAGTTTTTAATGAATCAGCCAGTGCCTTACATGTAAAAAAAATACTTTTGTATCAAGATGTCAAAAATTATAACTCACGTTAGGTGCGCTGTTCAATTTTCATAAAAAGACATAGATAACCGAAATTGAATTTCTGAATTTGTGATTTTCACACTTGGGCCTCAGACCTGTGGGTAGAAGTCACATTATCAACAAAGGTAATGAGCAAAGGCAGTCAGTAGAATCATTTTGTAAAAGTACCAAATTAGAGGTAAACCTACGCTAATACTGCAATAACTCAATAATTATGTACCTATGTAAATATGGCAATTTATTTTTATACCTAACCTACCTAGGTAAGGTGTAGCACAGCAAGTGAGTGAGCTGCGATTTTGTTCTAGTAGGTTAAGTTGAATTTTATCTTCATAACGTACAAAAGTGTGATCAAGGTAAAATAGTCCAAAAAAGTCCGTAAGACCTCATAATCCGAAAAAAACGACTGAGGTCCGAAATAGTCCGAAAACGGACTAAAAAGTCCGCGCTGGCAACGCTGTCACGAAGAAAACGAGTTCAAAACATTTGGTAGGGATGCGCCGATCCGATCCGATTTTTTCAAGTTCGAATCGTGGGCCTATGACCGCATCGATTTTTGGACCCATTCAACACTATTAATAAAATTTGATCTTATTCCAAACATACTCATTTGGAAAAAATTGGAAATCAACTTCATTTTTTAGATAGATATTCATAAAAAACCGCCAAAAAATCCTAATTTCTTTTTCCTGCCTCATCATCAGACCCTGATCACCATATTTCTATTGAACCTACTAGCATTTGTCCTCATTGTACAGCTCTAGAGACAACAGACTAAACTTCACGCAAGTGGCTACGCGGTACGAATGTTTAGGAACCAAACAGCGGTTTGCGCGCGCGGGGAGATTGTAGTAATTGATGATTTTAGCCTAGCGATGTTCTATGAAGCATAGAGTTATTATTGTAAATCAAAATCAACTTTCGATTATTTGTAATCGATTATTTGTTACGTACCTAAATGTCTTTTTCCTAAAATCAATATGAATAAAGTATTTATTTACGCAAAATCGTAAACTTAATCTCAGTTTAAAAAAATATCGTTAATAATAATAATCGAAATTTTAATCCATTTATTCCTATCGATTAGGATACAATACGAAATTGTAAACGCAACACTGGAATTATTTGAAAAATTTGAAACTTTCTGACACTGACGTAATTGACTTAAAAATGCTTACAAACTAAAGCGGGGTTGCCATGACAAATTAATGTTATTTTGTTTGAGCCTTTGTGAGATTTTCGAGACAAAACTGAAGTAAACTAACGGATACGCTACGGAATTAAGGTTGTATGTTTATAATTCTTATCTAATTATTATTATGGATTACCAATAGCACACATATTTAATTTTATTTATTTATAAAAAATATAATAAGTAATTCTTGATCTGATAAATAAGTCAAATATATAGGCGAATACAACACTTAATTATTACTTGATTGATACAACACTGAATTGGTGAAAATTGGCTGATATAAAAAAGTTCAAGCTTAATACAAAACTTAGAAAAAAACATAGTACAAACGTTACAAAGTACCCTAACACTAATTATTATCAAAAATGTTATTAGTGTTCAATATAAAAACTGCCGACGGGCTGCTGCCGTCAGTCAGTCGGTGTGGTGCGAGAAGCTGTGCTCTACGATCCCCAACCCACATGCCCAGCGTGGAGATTATGGGCATATACCCCTTTATTAAAGAAGGCCTATGTCCAGCTGTGGCCTATTTTAGGCTCGTGCGGTGTCTGGTAACGATAAATAAAAAAACGTAAGTTTTTTATGATTGTGACAGAATTGAAACCATATGTAGGTAGGTATTATATAAATACTAGAGGTTGGGTGGTGCGCGAGCTGCACGCAGCTCGCGGTTTTGGTGTTGCATTGTAAAGCTATCAGAGAGGATTTTGAAAAGTAAGAAGCAATCAAGAGGATATCGAAGTTGAAGAAGCAATCAAGAGGATATTGAAGTAGGAGAAGCAATCGATGAGGATTTAGAAGTGGAAGAAACAATGAAAGAGGATATCGAAGTTGAAAAAGCAATCAAAAAGAGAATATCGATGAGGTAGAAGCAATTAGCGATGATATTAAAGAAGAAGAAGCAATCGAAATCGAAATCGAAATCGAAATCGAAATCGAAATCGAAATCGAAATCGAAATCGAAATCGAAATCGAAATCGAAATCGAAATCAATATCGTAATCGAAATCAATATCGTAATCGAAATCGAAATCAAAAATTTGAGAAAACCACGTAACCTACACCTACCCTACAACTACCCTACAACTACCCTACACCAACCCTACACCTACCCTACAACTACCCTACACCAACCCTACACTTACCCTACAACCACCCTACACCTACTCTACACTTACCCTACACCTACCCTACAACTACCCTACACCTACCCTACAACTACCCTACAACTACCCTACAACTACCCTAACACTACCCTACAACTACCCTACACCTACCCTACAACTACCCTACAACTACCCTACAACTACCCTACAACTACCCTACACCTACCCTACACCTACTCTACAACTACCCTACAACTACCCTACACCTACCCTACATCTACCCTACACCTACCCTACACCTACCCTACAACTACCCTACAACTACCCTACAACTACCCTACACCTACACCTTCACCTAACCTACACTAAATATCTATACGATTCCACCAAACAGCGACACATGTCATTAAAGTAAAAAAAAAAATTTTTGTATGAGGGGGTGAAAATTTTGTATGGGACTATTTTTTTTTTGTATGGAACCCATATTTTTTTTTTCGGATCCTTACATAAAAATAAACCCTGAGCAACATTAGTTTTAGCACGAACCCTCTACGACCTATAGTTTCCGAGATACATGGGGGGTGGGGGTGAAAGGGGGTGAAAAGGGGAAATGTCAGATTTTTCCTGAGGTCGCCCCCACTCCCTCTATACGAATCTACCAAAAATTTTAACCCTACAAGGTGGCATCTGGGAGAACAATCATGTCAATCAGTCAGTCAGTCAGTCAGTCAGTCAGTGAGTGAGTGAGTGAGTGGTAATCGAGCTATATATAATATAACTAGAGGTTGGGTGGTGCGCGAGCTGCACGCAGCTCGCGGTTTATGTTTTGCATCTTATCGCTATCAGAAAGGATTTCAAATAGAAAGAAGCAAACAAGGAGAACATCAAAGTAAAAGACGCTATCAAAGAGGATATCTATGTTAAAGAATCAATCAAAGAAGATATCTGATATAGGAGAAGCAATCAAAAAGTATATCGAAGTGGAAGAACAAATTAAAGAGGATATCAATGTGAAAGAAGCAATAAAAGAGAATATTGAAGTGAAAGAAGCAATCAAAGAAGATATCGATGTGGGAGAAGCAATCAAAGATATTATCGAAAAGGAAGAAGAAGTCAACAATGATATCGAAGAGAAAGATGCAATCAAAGCGGATAGCGAAGTGAAAGATGTTATCAAAGACGATATCGATGTAAAAGAAGCAATCAAAGAAGATATCGTTGTGGGAGAAGCAATCAATGTGGATATCAAAATCGAAGATGCTATAAAAGAGGATATTGATGTAAAACAAGCAATCCAGAAGGATGTCAAAGTGGAAGAAACAATTAAAGAAGATATCGTGTGAGAGAAGAGATCAAAGAGAATATCGAAGTTAAATAATCAATCGAAGATAATAGTGAAGTGGATTTAGCAGTCAATGAGTATATCGAAGTGAACGAAGCCATAAAAGACTACATCAGAGTAGAAGAAACAATCAAACAGGATATTGTAGTGAAATAAGCAAGCTTACAAAAAAAAATAACATAACATTTCATAAAAGTTTTGCATGTCTATCTCTAACCGTTAAGAAGATACAAGTGATTTAAAATTTTGTACGAATTACAAATTTTTGATCGAATATAGAAAACCAAAGTGGATATCGAAAAAAGATAAAAAAGACAAAAAAGACAAAAATGACAAAAATGACAAAAAAGACAAAAAAGACAAAAAAGACAAAAAAGACAAAAATGACAAAAAAGACAAAAAAGACAAAAAAGACAAAAAAGACAAAAAAGACAAAAAAGACAAAAAAGACAAAAAAGACAAAAAAGACAAAAAAGACAAAAAAGACAAAAAAGACAAAAAATACAAAAAAGACAAAATAGACAAAATAGACAAAATAGACAAAATAGACAAAAAAGACAAAAAAGACAAAAAATACAAAAAAGACAAAATAGACAAAATAGACAAAATAGACAAAATAGACAAAATAGACAAAATAGACAAAATAGACAAAATAGACAAAATAGACAAAATAGACAAAATAGACAAAATAGACAAAATAGACAAAATAGACAAAATAGACAAAATAGACAAAATAGACAAAATAGACAAAATAGACAAAATAGACAAAATAGACAAAATAGACAAAATAGACAAAATAGACAAAATAGACAAAATATTCAAAATAGACAAAATAGACAAAAAAGACAAAATAGACAAAATAGACAAAATAGACAAAATAGACAAAATAGACAAAATAGACAAAATAGACAAAATAGACAAAATAGACAAAATAGACAAAATAGACAAAATAGACAAAATAGACAAAATAGACAAAATAGACAAAATAGACAAAACAGACAAAACAGACAAAATAGACAAAACAGACAAAACAGACAAAACAGACAAAATAGACAAAATAGACAAAATAGACAAAATAGACAAAATAGACAAAATAGACAAAATAGACAAAATAGACAAAATAGACAAAATAGACAAAATAGACAAAATAGACAAAATAGTCAAAATATTCAAAATAGACAAAATAGACAAAAAAGACAAAATAGACAAAATAGACAAAATAGACAAAATAGACAAAATAGACAAAATAGACAAAATAGACAAAATAGACAAAATAGACAAAATAGACAAAATAGACAAAATAGACAAAATAGACAAAATAGACAAAATAGACAAAATAGACAAAAAGGACAAAAGGATAAAAGGGACAAAAAGGACAAAAAAGACTAAAAAGACTTAAAAGACAAAAGACACCACACCCCTACCCCTAAACACTTCACTAAATATCTATACGATTCCATCTGGGAGAACAACCGTGTGATCGACGAAAAGAAAAAAAAAATTGTATGAAGGGGTGAAAATTTTGTATGGGATAATTTTTTTTTTGTGTGGGACCCCACTTTTTTTTGTCGGATCCTTTTATTAAAATGCACCCTTAACAACATTAGTTTGAGCGCGAACATTAGTTTGAGCGCGAACCCTCTACGACCTATAGTTTCCGAGATACATGGGGGGTGGGGGTGAAAGGGGGTGAAAAGGGGAAATGTCAGATTTTTCCTGAGGTCGCCCCCACTCCCTCTATACGAATCCACCAAAAATTTCAACCCTACGAGGTGGCATCTGGGAGAACAATCATGTCAATCAGTCAGTGAGTGAGTGAGTGAGTGAGTGGTAATCGAGCTATATATAATATAATTATAAATAAATAATAAATATTTATCTTACATAATGGATCCACTTGGACAAAATTTGGTATTGCTTTAAAAGATTATTGCCGGATTTGAGAAAAGCTAGGTAGGTACGTACTGTTTACTCTCAAAAGGAATTCACTGCACAGAAAGAGGATAGTGTTTTTATTGACTAACGGAAGCTTGTTATTTATAATTCTCTCGTAACAAATTCATTTTTATTGTTTTTGTTTGTTTTAAATTTTATTAAAGGTATTCGTGACCTGGTATGTTATAAATATGTTACCAAAATTGATTTAATCCCAGTCACGTTCGCCTCATTTCATCATCTCTTCTTCTTTCATCTTCCTTCTCAATATGCCCAAACCATCGTCATATGTCTTACTCAATTCTAATCGCTAAATATGTCGTACACTCCATATTCCTTTATCTTCTATCATTACTTACACTGTTTCTCACGCTAAAATTAAATAAATGTGCATTTGAACAAACGTTGAACTTTCCTAACCAATGTCGGTTCAAAAGAAATGCTTAGCTTCCCATGCAACTTGGCGACTTTGTAGTTATTGCGTACCTATTTGAAATCAAGTCTGACCGCGGCATACCTTCATAGTTACAGAACTGTTACTGGAATTGTTGAAACTTTTTTGGTATCTATATAAAATTAAAAAAAAAAACCTAAGTACTGGCAGTCATCAAACTTGAAGTAAGAACACATTTCCCGCGCTTTTTATGAAAAAAACGAGCATTGTGCTCTGGCAACATTTAAAATTTTCTTCACTTTTGAAATTGTTACAGAAAAGGTGATTGTACAAACTTTAAAACTTTAGTTTTCTTGGCAAATTAGGAGTTTTTATTGTTGATTCAATGAATTTAATGAAGTGTTTCGTATTCTAGGAGGCAAGATGAAACGAGGAGCAACTGGAAACGGTCTATTTTCGACGGCAGCAGCGCGTCGCAGGTCCATCGAGGACAGCGTCGAGTGCGTGCTCACTGGTAAGAAACTTTTATGATCCGTTGCTTAGAGACATGATATCTAGGTATAAGAATTTTTCCACTAGCCTTTTGATGGAAGGCAATTGCCTTTTTCTCCTGTTCTCTCAAAGAATACTATGGTGAAATTTTGAATCACCTCAACACTGATTGATTCCCGGCAACTGCTTTGAGCTGAGGACAGTTCGCAATGGATCTGATTAGGAGAACCGGTTGCCGTTGATACCTACCTTGATTGCTGCAGTTATCTAATAACTTATTTCTGAAAAAACTTAGGTACCTATTACTTAGCTTATTTATCTTTTGTGGTATCTTTTAATGGATCCTCATAAAGGTGAATGACTCCGATGGGACTTAACCATTTATACAATTTTGATAAGACTTGTTGAAATCCAATTGATTACTCGCAATTACGGAACGGGGATCCTAGAGCAATGTTGTCACCAACCCCGAGTCCTTCTCCGTTATTTTAAGGAGTTGTGCTGGCTGGGGCCAGGTTAACAGGGGGGCAATGCACAATACACCCCAATGCGGGACGTCAGTGTAGAACTTTTTCCCCCCATTTCAAATTAGATTTAGATACCTACCAAAATATGAATTGGTTATGAAAAGCAACAAACTGATAATGTAAACAAGTATGTATGTCAAGGCAAAAGTGGTTGTGATTGTGGATTTAGCAAAAGGACTGTGCCTTAATTTATAATTTCAATAAAATTACAGTTACATTTTCTTACAAATTTGCTACTGGAGTAGCATAATATAATATGTTATGTCGAACTAACTACAAAAGTACTATGAGTTGTGTTGTGAAGTCCCGTGAAAATTTATATTTAGGTACTTATAAATGTTCTAGGACTCATTATTTCACTAAAATAGTAAGTTTCAATGATTTAATAAGTGAGTTTGGTAAACTATAAATCTCCTAACACAGGATTTTATACCAGAAATGATACCAATGTGTCTCATATTTTTGTTTTTGATTTATGTAGTAGGTATTTAAGGTAACACGTAAAATAAAATAGTATTTCAAAGTTGAATTTAAATTTATTGTAGGATCCTTATTATGTGATTATTATTGAATTTTGGGACACGCTGTACATATTTTTACCAATGTAACTGAATGCACAGAAGGAGCAAGTACTTGACATAGACCAGTTATGTAAAAGTTTCAACATTCTTTAGTAGTTTGCATTTATAGGAAGCGTTTGTGGATGCGACAAGCACATGACCATGGTGGATGACACAAACTTCGAAAGGCCTATTCAGATATCCTGCATACAATACAGCCCGACTTTATCCAGCATTGGATAAAGTCAGGCTTTGGATGATGATGATGATGATGACGGTAATGTTTCATTAACCATTTTTATAAATTATAATAATTTCATGCAGTGTGTGACAGTGAATTAATTCGAAACATTATATTTTTACCAGACTCCATAAAAGGCGTCATAGCAGTTTTAGGATGTATGTCTGTATATTGCATACACATAGCATATCCTGTATGCTAAATGGCTAGACTGATTTTGACTAATGTCAATAAAACAACGAGACCCATTCATATACTTTTTTTATAGACCTTTTAAACTAGCTGTTTGTTATCTAAATTAAATATATGTATAATTTAGAGTAGCTTACTAGCAGTAAAATTATTTTCAACATTGATTTAGTTATTCTGGAAATTACATATTATATTGTGGTGCACCCTGTGGTTTAACAAACGGGGTTGTGGCGGCTGGCTGAATGCAGCATAAGATAGTCTAACACCGACACAACTAAGTTTCCTGACCGCCAATGGGCAACAGCGTCAGCGGTGTGAGCTGTGAACAGCCATCATCAACCCACATGCCTAGCGTAGGGATTATGGACATATCTCCTTTTATTAGGGGAGGACTATGTCCAGCAGTCGACTGATATAGGCTGGTGTGGTGGTGGTTGTACACTTATTTAAAGAAATAATATGAGTCTGTCACTTACACATTGTTAAATCGTCCTAGATTCTACCTTATTATAATACTAGCTTCCGCTCACGACTTCGCTCGCGTGGTACCCAGTTAAAAAGTAGTGTTTATGACTCTTTCAATTAACAGTGTGGATATGTGATTGATAACAGACTGTGGGAAAGTAAGTGAGGAAATCTGATACCATAGCAGATACAGAAAAACTGTTTGAAGAACCACATGGTGTTATTTTTATGGAATAAGTTTGTTAAATTAAGTTTTATGTATTTATCTCTTTTCCTCTTTTGACTTCTTGTTCAATATTTTGTCAATCTGACTTAGAACTGTTCTAATAAATGATGATGAGAAAAAAAACTATAATTAACAAGTTTTCGCCCACAACTTTGCTGGTGTGATTTGTCAATAAAATCATTACTTTCCTTCTGCACAGTCGGATTAAAAGTAGCATATTTATCCCGTTTTTATAAGTTATCTATGTATAACATTTTATCAAATCTCAACAAACAGACCGACAGAGAATTGAGTTACCTTCGAATTTAATTGACTTTTTCAAGCAACTTTGATCAAAATAAATAGTGAGATGAGATAAGGCTAAAATTAAGCAAAAAAGTAAAGAAAATAAAACACACCATATGTAGGTTTATTCAAGCGTTACTTAGTGGTTTTAGTATGGTATCTCAATCAAAATGAAATCATCATCATTATCATCATCATCAGTCTATAGTAGTCCACTACTGGACATTGGCCTCCCCTAATGAAATTCCTTAATTAAATTAATAGTGTGATAATAATAATGAAATATCTTATTACTGGTTATTGACTTCATAGAGCCAGTCAATCTAAGTACAGTCAAGTCAATCGTTTATTGATCAAAATAAATTATGACTAAGGAATCTTTAAAGGTTTATTATATTCTTGAGTGAATCCTCAACTCTAACTACCTTCATCTATGTGAACCAATAGCTCATCCCTTGGTCCATGTAGGATGAGTAAAAGCATTTTAAAATTAATATTATTCCTAATTTCTCTTTTGTGTTTTATCTACTTATGTACTTTTTAAATCTGTTCACCAAGCAAATTCAAAGCGCTTATAACAACTGTCATATGACTGAATACTATTTTTTATTGATTATGTAAATGTACTCTGCCAGTGTATCTTAAACAATTAAATATATAATAAGTAATCTTTTAACGTAAATACGTCTTATAAAATTACTTCCATACTGGTAGACAAGGCAAGATTTGGTGTTGCAGCTTCCATGTCTATCCTATTCTAAATTCAGTTAGGTACACCATTGGATAGCTAAAGAATTAACGAATTTACTACG
The DNA here is from genome assembly GCA_951804965.1 of Horisme vitalbata. Lineage (NCBI taxonomy): Eukaryota > Metazoa > Arthropoda > Insecta > Lepidoptera > Geometridae > Horisme > Horisme vitalbata. Next base: position 69,486 of record CATORE010000007.1, on the reverse strand, counting down.
CCAAGTTAGGACTGTGACCCATCGCGCACGGTGGAAGGGGAAACGTTGCCATTTTGCTGCGTATCGAGATTTCCATTTAGTATAACTTTTAACTCTGAAAAACTACCATGTTCGTTTGAGTTTGAATCATTAGCTCTCATGAACATCTACGATTGTATACCAACAATTAGTGTAACATAGTGACAGTGAATATAATAAGGTGTTAAAAATATTATATTGGATCAAAAATATAAACTTAATATCGTCCTATACGCGCCCAATCCAAATACAAAAATCGTATACGGTTAGAAAGGGCTCCTCAACCAACAATAATGTACTATATGACCGAATCAAGCAGTGTCAGAAAAGTAAAAGAATAAATGCGACCGGGACCATTTTCCATCATCAACCAATCTGATTACTTGGCAATTAGTGATACTTCTTAGTGTTCAAATATGATGATGATATGGCATACAAGTGTGTAGATTTTTAATGTTATGTGCCTAAGTGTCATGTAATTGTATGCCCGAATCTTGCCATTTGAATTAAATAAATGAATTGAATAATTTCACCTCAATATTTGTTTGCATGGAAGGTAGGTACCTAGGTATATCAATATCATCAAGTAAAATCAAACATTTAGAGAGTATATTTTTAGGGTTTTACTCTTAAATAGTTAAAACGGAAGACTGCTTGTTTGTTGTATGTCGAGTCTCAAAGCAAAGCTCAGCAACTACTATAGCTAACTTACTTGAAATTTGGAACTATTTTATCAATAATGTTAACCCACCTCAATGCAAAGAAAAAAAAGCTCTGAATACTTACCTATTTTCCTTTTTGTTGCCAAAATCGTCAAACCGTTTGGAATCATTTAATTAAATGCAGTCTTATAGTTTTGGAATTTAAATGCAGTCTTATATATAGAAAAACATTATATTTATTTTATTATTATTCCTTTTGCCGGTTTTCCATCATCAACTGATTATTTGGCAATCAGCAAGACTTCTTACCTTTTAGTGTTCAAACATGATTATGTTATACAAACTTGAATTTGTTTGGTTTTTAAATTTTATAAGCATATGAATAATGTAATTGAATGTCTGAGTCTTGTTACTTGATAAAAACAAATTAATTGAACATACTTATTTACCTCAATATGTGTTTGCATGGAATGTAGGTACCTGAGTATATTGTATTAAACATCAAATAAACTCAACATTTAGAGAGTATATTTTAGGGTTTTGTTTGTTGTACGTCCAGTCTATCACAGCAAAGCTCTGCAACCACTAATGCTTACTTACTTGAAATTTGAAAAGAACTATAAATATTTTTCTTCTTGTTGCCAAAATGGTGGTCTTAAATTGGTTGGTTCTTTATAAATTGAATTACCAGGATCAAATGCAGTCTTACTTCCTGAATCCAGAAAACGAAATTATCATATATATTTCAAAGTTCCATAACTCCAAAACTTTAAACTTTACGAAAAAAAGTAATAGAACATAAAATACTTATATAATAACGAACAATCCAATTCCAACCATTTCAGCTCTTATGGCCTGGCCTTACTTCATTCGTCAATCCAAACTGGTTGGTATACGCTCCATGCATGAGGTTGGCATGAGGTGCTCCTCCATAACTGTCCTACAAAAAATCGGTGGAAAAGTCGGTCGTCTGCGAAGAGCCTTAAATCGTTTTTTTTTTTAGGAATTTGCTCTGATTTTACCGCTCATAAAACTAGATGGCGCTTCTAAATCAATAAGAATCTAGATTGGTATCTACGAAGCCATCTGTGAGAGTGAGGCAGGCGAGTCTAACTCTTGACCTTGACTCTTGGTCAAGAGTGAGACTCGCCTGTCTTGTTTAATAACTTCTTCGCTACAGGTTAAAATTATGTGTAATGCTTCATTATAGTGATTATACTATTTTACAATTTAAAATTCGCAATAACAATTTAATGCATTTAAAACTGTTTTTTTATTGTTTAGGTAGCAAGCACCAGGGCAATCCTGGTTTTGCAGGTAATAACTCACAGTGTGTAGCCATGTCGGCATGTGCATCAATTTTGTCCGTATGTAAAAATCGGGATCTGAATCATGATGATATCGACGTCATTCTCCAGAGTGGAGACGCACTTTATATGTCTTTAAAACCTTATTTAAATTCAATTGGCGAAACATATCTTAAGCCAGATGAGTTGCCTACGGAGATTTGCGTCGGAAGCTATTTGGCCCAAATCGAAAACTTGGACAACAACTGGATAAGTAATGGGTTGTTCCCTAATAGTCCACAACAATATGATATAATAATTAAAACATTGGAGTTATTAATGCGGAACAGTGTCTTTAACTCGCTGCACAACGATGATACGGATAGTATAATATTCACCGGGCAAAATTATACGGTTTCGTTTTGGCGGTTTAATAACATTTACTATTTATTCAATAGTCACGCGGTCGATGAAAATAATAAACCTGCACCATCGGGAGTAGCACGTTTATTTAAATGTGCTTCATTACGGGACTTAGCAAAGTTACTTTTGGCACGCAACTTCTTTGACGGTGCCGAGTATATGTTAAATCGGTTGCGCGTTATAAATTATAGTTCCGATCATTTAGTAATAACAATGCAATCGCCGTCTTTGCTTGATAGAATACAGTGGGTAGAACCCGTTATATGTATAAATGACTCTATCAACCAATCGCCACAGTCGCAATCCATACTGCAATCCGTTGTTGGCAGCAATTCGTTAGTAAAAAAATCACCGTCTTTGTCAACCACGACTAAATTAGAAAGCGCGCCATTAGATGATAAAAAATCAATATCGAATACTAAAACAGTGGTTCAGACAAAACATGTGGAAAAAATTAAAAAACCAGTTGTTGTTCGGCAAAATACAGAAAGTTCTAAAGTAATCGTGGACAATGTTGAAGTCACTGCAACTTCAACGAAAAGAGGTCGACCCAAAAAAATAAAACGAGGCGCCAAAAAAACAAAAGTTAATGCACATCTCGATGCCGTATTAAAATATAGAACTAAAAACCCTCAAGTACATCGCGATGCCGTTTCAAAATATAACGCTGAAAACCCGCAAGTACATCGCGATGCCGTGTCAAAATATAGCGCTGCAAACCCGCAAATAAACCGCGATGCCGTTTCAAAATATAGCGCTGCAAACCCGCAAATAAACCGCGATGCCGTTTCAAAATATAGCGCTGCAAACCCGCAAATAAACCGCGATGCCGTTGCAAAATATAGCGCTGCAAACCCGCAAATAAACCGCGATGCCGTTGCAACATATAGCGCTGCAAACCCTCAAGTAAATCGAGATGCGGTACACCGTTATACCAAGCAAAACCCCGTAGTAAATAAGGTCTCTTCAGACAAATATAATAAAATCAGCCGCAATGTAGACGTTCCGCTACGTTCGTCTAATTTAATAAGTCAAAAGAGGGACGCTGAACTTAACGTAATAAAATTGTTTTCTTTAAAAAAATCATCGTTGCTCGCTCCTGACACTTTTACCTGTTCAAATTGTAATGCCCGCCTTTTTGAAGAAGAAAAATCTAGAAAACAGTGGTGTTGTGGATCGGGCGCGTTTAACGTACAAAATTTTACGCCATTAACTGAGGAGTTTTACACTCACGCGTCATTTGTCAATAGGCCGCGAGCGTATAATAACCTATTTGCCTTCAGTGCCTTGGGTGTTTCTCACGGGTACCAACAACCAGCTGGATTATCATTTCTTAAAATTCAAGGGCGAGTCTACCACAGAGTTTTTGATTTAGCTTATACTGGCAGTGTAAATAATTTAGGATTATATATCAGCGATTCCAATGAACGAGAACAGTTAGCTGCAGAAAATAAACTTGACATGCAGGTCGTGCGCTGCATAAAAAATTTTTTGTATAATGTAAATCCATTCATAGAATGTTTTAAACGTTTAAGTCAGGAGCCATCTGATCAGGCTTTCATTAAATTTCAACAAACGTCGCGGTCAACTCACGGAAACATTCTAGGAGACGTACCTGTTGGTAGAGAAGTAGCGGCTATCATAAGTACCGAAAGAGAAAATTATACACCGCATTGCATAGCTGTGTGGAAAGTCGGTGATAAGAAACCACACACTGTAGATATCATGCATCCGTTGTATGAAAGTTTTCAATATCCGCTACTTTATCCCGAAGGTAATCCGGGTTGGTACCCAAATAAGGTTGATAATAACGGCAATAAACTAGCACAAGTAAAATATGTGCGATGTTTACTTATGTCAGAGCCGCGATTTTCAGAGATAGGACGACTTTCCGAAGAATGGTTAGTTGATATGTACTGCAGGATTTCTGAGGAAAGGTTACGGTTTTTAAGTAGCTTACAAAAACATAACTCGCACAATGCCTTAAGGTCCGCGCCACTTCAAGAAGTCGAAATGAGCATCGAAGTCTCGCATCAAATTCATCAGGACGAAACCATTCAGGGAGAAGGATTCGTGCCAGGTCGCGTTTACTTGCCCATGTCTTTTACGGGTGGTCCGCGTTACATGAAAGGAAAATATAGCGATGCAATTGCTTTAGTAAGCAGATTAGGCAACCCATCGTTTTTCCTTACATTTACGTGTAATCCTAAGTGGCCCGAAATTCAACAATCTACTTTAAATCAAGGTAACAATCCCCTTGTTTGTGCTAGAGTTTTTAATTTAAAGTTGGCGGAATTAATAAGAGATATAAGATCTGGTCGTTGGTTTGGTAAATGCATTTACATGATGCATGTAATAGAATTTCAAAAGCGAGGTTTACCTCACGCTCACATTTGTTTTAGGGTTGAAGGTGGTGGCCCTGTCCAAAATTTAGATATCGATAAGTTTGTAAGAGCTGACATCCCTCATGCATCAGAGGCTGAGGGAAGATTACAGAAGGCCGTTTTAAACCACATGATTCACGGCCCCTGTGGACCTCCATATAGAACGAATTTACCTTGTTGGGATAACGATAAAAATAAATGTTCAAAATTTTTTCCAAAACGAGAAACCACCACCACCTATTGTGATGATAAAGGCTATATTAATTTATGTAGGAATAGTAAAAATGAAGGTAAAATAACTTATCGTGGCCAGGATATCACTGTAAATGATACATGGGTTGTACCTTATAATGCCGGTCTTCTTCTAAAGTACGATGCTCATATCAACCTAGAAGTGTCTTCGCAACGCACGATAGTTAAATATTTGTTTAAATATATAACTAAGGGACCTGACGAATCGCGTGTAGCTGTAGTATCCGAAGATAATCAAAATAATGAGATCGAACAGTTTGTTACAAAACGATATATAGGTTCTAGCGACGCTGCCTGGAGAACGTTAGAATTTGATGTAACTGCACGCGAACCCAACGTCAAACAGTTATCAGTCCATCTCGAAAATCAACAATCAGTATATTTTAAGCCAGGCACTGAAGCAGAAGCCGCGAAAAAAGCCGGTTCCGATCTAATAACGTATTTCAACCGCCCCGTTGGAGAGGAATTCGATAGCCTTACATATCTTGACTTTTACGAAAAATATATTGTACATTCCAAGCGTCCCTCTACTAAAAATACGGAAATAATTGAAACATCAAATAATAAATTCATTACAAAAAGACAACGGGGTGAGCTTGTCGCGCGTCTTTTTTGGGTCGCACCTAACAGAGGTGAACAGTTTTATCTTAGAATTCTTTTAAAAACTTACCCGTGTCGTAGTTACACAGATCTTAAACATCTTGGTGGTCCAAATTGTACAACTTTTCAGGAAGCAGCTAAAGTAGTTGGTCTAGCTGATGACGAAGTCGAATACGAAAGAGCTATGTTGGAAGCTTCAACTTTTTTTACAGGACCACGCCTGCGTAGCTTTTTCGTACTCTTGGCTGTAAATGGTGTCCCAATCGCGTCTCTCTGGGACACTTTTAAAAATCAATTAAGTGAAGATATTTCACACCGGCTAGGCAATGAAGACAGCGATAGAGCATATACATTGTGTCTTATACAACTCAATAGAATGCTTCGCAAACACGGATCGTCACTTGCACAACACGGTTTGCCAGAAGTCGTTGATGACACTACCGAGCTAGGTAGAGAACGCGTAGAATACAATCACGACACGTTAATAAATTTCGAAAATGAATGGGTTCCTCGCCTGTCCCCCGAACAACGAATAATTTTTGATTACGTTACAAAACTTTGCACCGATAATAATTATCGCGATAATAATAATACTGCAATTTTCATTGATGGTCCCGCAGGAACTGGTAAGACGTTATTATTAAATGTAGTTTCAGCCCACGTGCGCGGTAATTTAAAAGGAGTTGTTTTGTGTACTGCCAGTTCCGCTATTGCCGCGCAAAATTACGAGGGAGGAACCACGGCGCATAGCATGTTTAAATTCCCATTAGAACTCGTAGATGACCTTGGCTATTGGAATATTACAAACGGTACTCAAAGGGCTGAATTAATATCTCACTCGGACGTAATTATTTACGATGAAGCGCCTATGGCCCATAAATATTTGATTCATCTGCTGGATAGATCGTTGCGTGATCTGATGCATAACAACATAATCTTTGGAGGCAAAATTATTATATTCGCAGGCGATTTTAGACAAATTCCGCCTGTAGTTACGAATGCTAAAACAAATTCAGATATTTTAAATGCATCAGTTAAGACATCACCCCTCTGGCAAAATTTAAAATCATTTTCACTAGCCACATCGCAAAGATGTAGGGAAGATGTCGAATTTGCAGAATTTTTATTAAAGTTAGGCTCAAATAAATTACCTTTACATGCTATAGAAAGTAGTAATAATATTCAAAATTTTGTAGATTTAAGCGGTATTGGTATTGTTTCGGAATTAGATGAATTAATTGACTTTGTTTTCCCTTTTATTGACGAGGCCTGTGCTTGCATACACAGAGCTATTTTATGTACACGCAACGACGCTGTAAGGGAAATTAATAATATAATATTAGAACGATTAGAAGGCGAAGTCCTGCACTTCTATTCAATAGATAAAGTAGAAAACGATAATGCAGATGAATTGTTTTTAGGGCCAGATGCACTAAATCGCATGCAACCGAGAGGTATTCCGGAGCACGACCTTAAATTGAAAATAGGGTGCGTTTGCATGATCATGCGTAATCTTAGCTTTGCTGACGGCCTCGTTAACGGCACTAAAGTTATAGTAACGAATACTTCGCCGCGTATAATTACTGTACAAAAATCGGAAAATACACAAGAATATTTAATCCCTCGAATACTGTTCAAAGGTCCTATTGATCCCAACAGTCCTTTCGAGATGTGCCGCCGTCAATTTCCATTACAGTTATGTTACGCAATGACAATTCATAAAAGTCAGGGTCAAACAATAAGCCGTGTAGGACTAGACTTAAGATCAGATATGTTTAGTCACGGGCAATTATACGTTGCGTTAGGTCGTGTAACTAAAAAAGAACACATAAAAATTGTAATTCATAAAGATCGTATTGTAAATGGCAAACCGTACGCGAAAAACATAACGATACCGGAATTATTATAATCATGAATTAACACGCGGCTGTCTTCATTAGGGACTAAAAATCAATTTAAAATTTAGAGCTACCTGAATAAGTTTTAAGCTGTTCACCTCTGTATCTCTGTAGGCACTTTAAAAATCAAGTTTTATAATCAATTAATCATGTCGACATGGCTATTCCGTGCGTTATTTTAATTTACTTTTTTACATATTTAATTTATTTTTTACATTTATACTATTGTATTTTTACGTATACATTACACTAACAACGGGATTTTTATTATTATTTAAATTATGTGTTTTTAACAAAATATACAATAAGCATTATGTTCAGTGAAAGATCGAATCATAGCAACTATAACTATTAATAAATAAAACGTATAATGTGGTATTTTTGTTGAAATATGTGTTGATTTGAAATCATTTTAGAGCCATACTACTGATCAGAAGCAAATCTTGTCTGAATGTGAGATATGAGAAATGAGTTATTGTTAAGTCAAATTATTCGACTAGCACGAGTCTGGATTGTACTCGATGCCAACTCGTCGCCAAGTACACAGTTTAAGTGGAGTCAGTAAAACTGAGTGTTGGTACGAACTCGCCACTGAGATAGGTTACCACAACAATGGCCATTCAGTTTTAAGGTGATCAGTATCAGCTCAATACTGGAACACAACGTTGTCCGTAATGTGTTGGCCTGAGCGATAGTTGATGTTGAATTGTTCAAGGAAGTGCAGGCTGACCTGTAGTCCGACTATGTTGGGTTGGTGCGGGTGTGTGGGGATTCACTTGGAATCATGACACGGTGGATCCACGTCCTCAATGCGTGATTTGCTACGAAATATTAGCGAACGTAAGTATGAGTTTGAGTAAGTTGACGCGTCATATAGAAACGAAACATTCTCATTTCAAAAATAAACCAGTAGAATTTAAAAATAATAATTGACAGTTATCAAGTTTTCAAAAATATTGTTTCACATTTCATTTTTGTCTTTGAATTTGATTTTGTCAAAAGATAAAATATTTTCAAGGAGTTTAAGGTTTATGTTAACATGATGGTGTATCGGTGATAAATAATAAAAATTTGAATGTTGTCCTTTCTGAAAAATCTTTCTATCCGCCAGCTGTGTACGACACTTCTTTTATTGCTGTCGGGCACTACCTTTTTTCCGATCATACAATGTTTTTTAAGTACGTGCATAAAGATAGCTACTTAGAATTAAGTACATAATAATGTTAAGTTTAAGTGAAATATGTAAGGTCTCTGTCAAACTATTGTAATGCCCATCAGGGTCGTACATTTATCCGTGTAAGCCTATTTACATAATATGGAAACAATCATCGTGTGACTGTCATCAGTAACTGGATCACTTACTCCTCGGTCGTGCATAAAATGCAGGTGAGAAAATAATATATAAAAATTAATATTAAATAAAAATTTGTTTATTGAGTAGTGAGTTACTCACAACATTATTTCATAAATATTTTTGCATTGTGTTGATATGTCTTTTAAATAAAAGCACTTATTTATTTTCTTCAGAGCACGCAGTGAAGGCGGGTTTCCTAAGTACTAAGAGGCAGCTGTTGGTGGTACTAAATGAAGAGAAAATTCCACGCAATTTAAATACAACACATCTTGCATTGACCTAAGAAACACCAAATTCCATTATCAGACGCTGCCATTCCAGCGTTCAACTGAAACACCTACTCCTATACAAATCGCGCATACAAAGCATGCAAGAGAAAGGTTTGGTTTCCTTAGTTACTTATGTGTAATTTATAGCAAAAAAACATGTTTACGTTTTGTTGTCGTGTATCTTGAAAATATTTCTAAAATGATTTACTGTTTTCAGAGCATCTACAAGCGGAAATTGGCTTTCCAGTACGGAGAGGGCGGCAAACTGCGTAATGCTTTAGATTTATAACTATGAAGCGTTGAACAATACGATACATTCTATATTAAGTCCCATTCAATATCGAAGTTCGATTTTTGAGGAAAATTTATGAAACAGTGGAATTTAAAAAAAAATTAAACATACGTTCAGCAATGGAACTTAATTAATCTACCAAATACAGAAGAAAACTGAGAATAAAATCACTAAGTATTACTAACGCTGCCGTTTCAAATATCTATGCCATACTACATGTGCATAAAGAGCAGGTGAGACAAATATTTTTTCTTAGATTACATGATTATTAGACCAGGGTAGAAAAAGCCTTTAAAAATAATAAAAAGTGAAAAAAAATAATAGGATGAAACCCATTAGAAAAGGAGGAGAATATTATAAAAATGAAAGGAAAAATAATATCTTAAAAGACATAAAAAACAAAAAAAAAATATATATTGAATGAAATGTATAAAATACATATGAAAATCGGCCAAAAGTTAGTTATTAAAAGTATTACGATATATATTTTATATATTTTTAATATATTTTTTATGTATTTTGAAACATTTTTTTTTTCATGGGATTAACTAAATTTGTTTGTGCAAAATTAAGGAGATTATTATTTTTTAATCTTGTACTTTTTTGCATTTTCTGAGAAGATTTACTATAAAAACATATATTTTTATTTCACCATCGGAAAGTAGAGATTTCGACGAACAGAAAACATACCAACTTTTTGAAAAAAAGCTGATATTTTGACGGGTGAATTTTCGATTGAAAATTAGGGTGCTTTTTCGATAATCATTCAAAATAAGGTGAAAAAATTAATATTTCTAATCAAATAAATTACAGCGTATTTGGGTCATAAAAAGGTAAGTTTTAACCAAATTTCATGAAAAAAAAAACATTTTTGTAAAAGATAAAAAAAAAACCTTAAAACTTAGTTTTTTGAATTTTTCACATAAATTTTGAGGTTATGTGAAAAAAGTGTTAATACAAAAGTTTTAGATCTTTTTATTACCTACAACTTTGCCATTTCATTTTTTTCCATAGGACTTTTAGTTTTGCCGGAAATCGAGAAAAACTGTTTTTTACCCTTAAAAAGTCACCCCCATCCCCTTCCCGACCTCAGATCGGCCGTAAATTATTTTTTCTTTCATTTTTATAATATTCTCCTCCTTTTCTAATGGGTTTAATCCTACTATAATTTTTTTTGGTTTTAAAAATTATCGACCCTGGTCTATATTTAGTTTCCTAAAATGAAAATATTAATTTAAAAAAGTTACTGTTTCAGAGTGTGCACAAGTAAATAGTTCGTTTAAAAACAAAGTATCACCCTTGGATAAGACGAGAAACGAATGTGATGATGTTATTTTACATTAAGGGAGCAAGAAAAAGAAGATTAAAATAAATATAAGAATAAAAAAGAAAAAAATGAATACGAAAAAAAAGTCGTAATCAAAATGCATGAAAAAAAATTGAACATGCTAAGACAAAAAAAAAACAAAATGAATACGAAAAAATTATCGTAATCAAAATGCATTAAAAAATATAATATGCAAACAAAAAATACAGATGTATTTAAGTTTACATTTACTTATTTTTAAGTTTAGATTAAAGAATTTCGCGAATTCTGATATCACAAAAGTTTCACAAAATGTAAAAGACCATAGAATAAATAAAAGCCATTTTCGAAAAACTTTTTTTTTCGGATATCATAATTTTATATTCTGTATTCAGTCGAATTGTACGTAATATTCGGCTAAACACTAGATAGTTATCGAATAACCCGAATATTCTTGACATCACTAATAACAACAGGTCATGCAGTACTCTGAGTAAACATGACAGCAATAAAAGAAGTGTAGAAAAAAGTAAATGATAAAATATTATTATATTAGTGTTGATGTATCTTTCAGGCACCACAAGTGTCCATATAAAAATGTATTCGCGTGATTCCTTTTTGATTAAACAACATAGCGTATAAGGCGAGCCTATAAATCAATACTGGAAAGATAGATTATCATACACAAACACAGGTTTTCATTTGAAGGAATTATTTAGACACTTTGAACATTGCGAAAACTAATTACGTCATTGAGCATCCAACACACCGTAACTGTTACTCGGCTCTCACTCTTTGCTCAATGCAAAGATTGGTTTAGAAGTGTCATTAAGCATCCAACGTACACCAACATTTACACATACAGCTCTTCAGAGAGTGACTGAGACATCGGGCGTTTTACACACCTCAACATTACACATTCACACGACTGACCCCGTCTCCTCACTCTTTGTTCAATGCAGAGAGTGACTGAGACATCGGGGGTCATACACACACCAACATTACACATTCACAGGACTGACCCCGTCTCTTCACTCTTTGCTCAATGCAGAGAGTGACTGAGACATCGGGGATCATACACACACCAACATTACACATTCACACGACTGACCCCGTCTCTTCACTCTTTGCTCAATGCAGAGTGACTGAGACATCGGGGGTCATACACACACCAACATTACACATTCACACGACTGACCCCGTCTCTTCAATCTTTGTTCAATGCAGAGAGTGACTGAGACATCGGGGGTCATACACACACCAACATTACACATTCACACGACTGACCCCGTCTCTTCACTCTTTGCTCAATGCAGAGAGTGACTGAGACATCGGGGGTCATACACACACCAACATTACACATTCACACGACTGACCCCGTCTCTTCACTCTTTGCTCAATGCAGAGAGTGACTGAGACATAGGGGGTCATACACACACCAACATTACACATTCACACGACTGACCCCGTCTCTTCACTCTTTGCTCAATGCAGAGAGTGACTGAGACATCGGGGGTCATACACACACCAACATTACACATTCACACGACTGACCCCGTTTCTTCACTCTTTGCTCAATGCAGAGAGTGACTGAGACATCGGGGGTCATAAACACACCAACATTACACATTCACACGACTGACCCCGTCTCTTCACTCTTTGCTCAATGCTGAGAGTGATTGAGACATCGGGCGTCATACACACACTAACATTACACATTCACACGACTGACCCCGTCTCTTCAAGCTTTGCTCAATGCTGAGGGTGATTGAGACATCGGGCGTCATACACACACCAACATTACACATTCACACGACTGACCCCGTCTCTTCACTCTTTGCTCAATACAACATCTTACAATTTTTTAAATGGGAATGTTTCGTTTCTATGTGACGCGTTAACTTACTCAAACTCATACTTACGCTAATATTTCGTAGCAAATCACGCATTGAGGACGTGGATCCACCGTGTCATGATTCCAAGTGAATCCCCACACACCCGCAACAACCGAACATAGTCGGACTACAGGTCAGCCTGCACTTCCTTGAACAATTCAACATCGACTACCGCTCAGGCCAACACATTACGGACAACGTTATGTGTTCCAGTATTGAGCTGATACTGATCACCTTAAAACTGACTGGCCATTGTTGTGGTAACCTATCTCAATGACGAGTTCGTACCAACACTCAGTTTTACTGACTCCACTTAAACCGTGTACTTGGCGACGAGTTGACACCGAGTACAATCCAAACTCGTGCTTGTCGGATAATTTGACTTAACAATAACTTATTTCTCATATCTCACAATCAGACAAGATTTGCTTCTGATCAGTAGTATGGCTTTACAATGATCTCACATCAAGATACATTTCACCAAAAATTGCCCGATACGTTTTATTTCTTAACAGTTATATTTAGCTAAGATAAGATTTTTGATTGTACCTAATGCATATTGCATATTGCGTTAATTTCACAAATTTCAATATAAATAATTTTCTCGTACATACACTAGCACGCTCAATATATTTTATATTAGTTAAAACTAGGTAGTTTTGTGTTGTTTTTTTAGTGAATACAGAGTTGACAGCCGATAGCAGTGAATGGAGAATGAAAACGGTGTGCTAGAGTGGGATAAGAGCAGGGATATGAATGTCATGGAATGGGCGTTGTTAAGATGTTGATCTCGGCTTTTCAGTCGCTAAACCATGTCGGAGGCCTTCAGGCGGCTTAAAACTCCGACACCAGAGTTGGCCACTCATATGAAGAAGGAAGGAAAGGAAGGAAAAAGAATGAAAAGTAGGTAGTTTTGTAGTGGTAATTGGTACTTAGTATGTTATTATATTTTCTATAATATAAATCACACTCATTCAACTAAACTTGCCAAATAAATATGTATATAAATATTTAAATATTTTATAGAATAGATTTAATTTATTGTGTATTATAGATTGGTACTTTAGCTGATTTGCTACATTCATTATTAGTTCACATTATTAATTACTGTAAGTATTACTTTTAATAAACTCAGGCAAAAAGGTGTCTATACCGGGCGGTGAATGAAGATGAATAGTGAGTAGTTAATACATTTATGAAATGTATGAATGAAATGGACGTAGATAATTAGAATCACACACACCCAGTAGTACAAAGTAGCTAACTTTTTACTTTATTAATTAGGTATTCCTATTACTAAACCTAGGTATGCAAGAAGGGGTCTATATGGAGCTGTGAATGAAGATGAATATTGAGTAGTTAATACATTTATGAAATGTACCTGGACGTAGATAATTAGAATCACACACACCCAGTAGTACAAAGTAGCTAACTTTTTACTTTCTTAATTAGTGTTAATATTCCTATTACTAAATCTAGGCAAGAAGGGGTCTATATCGAGCTGAGGATGAAGATGAGTAGTTAGTAGTTAAAACATTCATCAAATGTGCCTGGACGTAGCTGCGTAGATATTAATTAGAATCACACACACACACACCCAGTATATATATATTTATAATATTTATTATTAATATCAGTTGTTAAAAGTACAGCTTTATGCGTAGAGTAAACTAACTTATTTTGCTGATAGATGTATTTAGCAAGTGTGGACTAGGCCTCCTGGGGACACCACCAAAAAAAAAACGCGCTTTTAGTCGTACCTCATAGGTGGTGTGGAAAATGACTAAGTTAAGTTTTATTTAGTTTTCCTAGCAGATATAACTACAGTTGCGCGACAAGCGACGGGGCTGTGCTACTGGCGACGCGGCGGCTGCGCGACGAGCGATGCGGCGACTGTGCGACACGGCAACGGCGCGTCGAGCGATGCGGCAACTGTGCGACACGGCGACTGTGCGACACGGCAACGGCGCGTCGAGCGATGCGGCGACTGTGCGACACGGCAACGGCGCGTCGAGCGACGCTACGACTATGCGACGCGCGGCATTGGCGCGGCGTGCGACGCGGCAACGTAAACACGTACGTTTATTTTTGTAAATTCATACACATTATACATAGAAAACACCCAAACCTGGGACAAATATATATAAATAATGCAATAATTTGTCCCGCAGCGTGTGCGACGCGCGGCAACGGCGCGGCGTGCGACGCGAAGGCTTTGCAATGCGGCACGGCGCGACGAGCGACACAGGAACGGCACGATGAGCGACGCGGCGATGGCGCGACATTTTTGTTGTAAATACACATATACATTAAACGTAGAAAAGATCCAGACCTGAGACAAATATATGTAAATAATGCAAACTAAATAATGCCCGCAGCATATGCGACGCGCGGCAACAGCGCGGCGTGCGACGCAGCGGCACTGCGACGCGGCGACAGCGTGACAAGAAACACTGCAACGACGCGACGAGCGACGCGATAACGACGCGACATTTTTGTAAGTACATACACATAACATAAACAATACCCAGACCTGAAAGAAATATATGTAAATACTGCAAACATTTGTCCCGCGACGGGAATCGGACCCGCAACCATCGACGTCTCAGGCGGCCTACTGAGCCAGAGGCCAAACCTTATGCGATGTATAAATTATATTAAAGTGATTAAGTATTTTAGAAGGAAAACGAGAATCTAGGTAACAAACCGTTCTTAAGATATTGTTCGCCCATATAAGATTATTGTTCTTCTGAAGATGGACCGAGCGTTCTGTCTTCCATGTCTCTGCGGCTCCACACCAGGTTCCCGGGTCGAAGCCGACCCGTTGTCACGAGTTGTCACGATGGCGCGAGGCGATCGAGCGTGCCGCGGCAGGCAGCGGCCGCACAACTACCAGAAATGCACTAGGTAGTTAGGTACGTAAGGAATACAATATTGTAGGTATTTAGATCATTATTTAAAATTATCAATTTTATTTCATTTTTGATCTTTTACATAATAACCATTCGACATTTAGAACCAACCATTAGGAGCTTAAACGTCGAGCTCAGAACAGGGCGCAATGGCGCTCTAGAGAAATTAGAGGAAGCCTATGTCCAGCTGTGGACTGCTATAGACTGATGGTAATGATGATGATGATGAACCAATAGGTATTGTAATTTTAGGGGTTTTGAACATCGATTAACTGTAGATGTTTTAATTTTAGATGATTTAATATGTTCGCTAACATCTACTTACCTCTTAGGCTACGGACACAAAGTCAGCTGGCGCGGGGCGGCGGCGGCGGCGGCGCGAGGAACGGCGCGTTTCAATGCATAGATTTATATGGGAGTGCCACCGCCGCCGCCCCGCAATCGCTTACTTCGAAACCGTAGCCTTAGATAATTAGTACTGGACAAGGAAATGACGCCGACTGACGTTTTATTAGCTGTCGATGAAGTACAAGCACGTAATACAAATATATTATAAACTAGCTTTCCCCAGCGGCTTCGCACGCGTGGTTTGTTAATAAAAGGTGGTCACAATCCAAGGGGGCCTAATAGACAAAATTTCAAAACATTCAGCAATAGACAAAATTATCACATTAGATAAATAACGCGATAACTAACAATTTTTCATACAGTTTTGACAGTTCGCGCGATATGTATCTAATGTGATAAATAATAAATAATAGTTTAAAAAAACTAAAAAAACACGCTTGCACG
Source organism: Horisme vitalbata (assembly GCA_951804965.1). Lineage (NCBI taxonomy): Eukaryota > Metazoa > Arthropoda > Insecta > Lepidoptera > Geometridae > Horisme > Horisme vitalbata. Next base: position 53,143 of record CATORE010000007.1, on the reverse strand, counting down.
CATGCGTAGTTCGCGCACTAGCTCTGTCTCTCTTACTCGCATGCAAAGGATGCGGAAAGAAATTAATTAATCCTGGCGAATCTAATTAGGATAATCGGATATTTTTATCGAATTATTGCATTGTCATCGACCTTTGACAGGTGTGCAAAGTTTGAATCAAATCTGATCGTTCAAAGTAGGGCAAAATCGAGCTCAAAGGAGTCGGTTACATACATACATACATACATACAATCAATACAAATCTTAATTACTAGATATATCAAACTATCATTTATAATTTAATTGAGATGCACTTATAACGCCTCTGCAGTACACCTCTGCAAAATATAGGAACCTAAATATAAGAAGATCGAGAAAACAACCATTTTTATTATTAGTATGGATACTAAACCTTATAATATGTTCTAGGTAAGCACGTGAGAATACCTCAGGGTATTACCCGGTCTTGAAAACAATATACATTAACATCTACCTACTGGACATGACTCCTACGCGTTGTCTCCGTATTATTTCAAGACACTATCCGAAGTGAAACCAGGTAATAACATTTGCAAAATACAATCTAACTTCAATAAGCACAAACCATCTGATAAATATAATTTATCCTTAATATAGCTGTTTTTCGCAATTTCTTTTTCATTATCTTTCAAATCTTCATAATTAGAAGAGTCGAGATAGGTTTGGGTTAACTTAGTTAATATTATGAAATAACCTGTACGTACACGTACAGGTTGACTACCACATTCTATTATAGTGTGGCATTAAAATAGTTATGTTAATGAATAAAAAAATCAGAAAACTAACATACATGAAATAAAAGTCTAATGACTAAAACCATATCTCATATTTCACTTTGTTTTCGAACAGATAACAACTGAACGACGAGCATCTCATTGCGGCTGAAAATGGTGGTAATGGTCGAGTCAAGCAAGATGATTGAAAAGTATTACCCGATACAGATATATGGCACAGTATTTATTTTATTTATGTCAATATATGTATTTAAGTGGTATAATAAATTTTTCTCTCTGTGTTTAACAACTTTTACCTACCTAATTATTATAAAAATTCAAATATATAAAATGTATACACCTATTTCGAAATTGTTTTTTTTATTTAATTAGCTAAAATGGCAGTGGGCGGTGTACATAGTCCACAAACCTATGTACTCTTTACAGAAGAACCTCATTAATCCAGCTCTTAAAAACCTGTGGGTGCCGGATTATTGGAATATTCAACTTGGTATATTGGTACGCGTAGTCGGGTTACGCGTATCTTGGAACGCCATATCTGTACTTGCAGCTACGCGTACACTTTGAGGAACTTTGAGCCGTGGTCAGTCGATTTCGGCTCGCGTAGCGTATGGATCGATTGACCTCGCGTTCAGGTTCGCGTCGGTCCACAATAACTATACGCGTGCCCAGCGAACTCCGACTACGCGTATACAGGAACGCGCCAGTCGTACCCAGCTTTAGGATTACTACATTGTTCAAATATAAAATACTTATGTTAGTATTGTATACCTAATTTATTGCACAGCTTTTAAGTTAGACATAAAATAAGGTATTAGTGATAAAGACAATCAGGTAGTAGGTAGGTAGTAAAGGTATCTAATGTTAAATTTCCAATAAGTATCCTGAGTCTCAGGTGCCTAAACTCGGGTGGAAAGCCTGTGCGATAAGTTGACTACTGCTCTCCCCCTGTTTATTGTAAACAAAATGTTCATGATGACCATCGCGCGGGCGGAGGGTGCCGGATTATTGAACGTATCTATTGAAGTGCCCCATTAGTAAGAGTCTACTGTATTTAAGGATTTAGAGGGTTCCATTAAACAACACAACCCTCGCGAGCTGCGTGCAGCTCGCGCACCACCCAACCTCTAGTTATATTATATATAGCTCGATTACCACTGACTCACTCACTCACTGACATGATTGTTCTCCCAGATGCCACCTCGTAGGGTTAAAATTTTTGGTGGATTCGTATAGAGGGAGTGGGGGTGACCTCAGGAAAAATCTGACATTTCCCCTTTTCATCCCCTTTCACCCCCACCCCCCATGTATCTCGGAAACTATAGGTCGTAGAGGGTTCGCGCTCAAACTAATGTTGCTCAGGGTTTATATTTAAGTAAGGATTCGAAAAAAAAAATTAGGGTTCCATACAAAAAAAAAATAGTCCCATACAAAATTTTCACCCCTCATACAAAACTTTTTTTTCTTTACTTTAATGACATGTGTCGATGTTTGGTGGAATCGTATAGATATTTAGTTAAGTGTAGGTGTAGGGTAGGTGGGAGTAGTTGTAGAGTAGGTGTAGGATAGGTGTAGGGTAGTTGTATGGTAGGTGTAGGGTAGTTGTAGGGTAGTTTTAGGGTAGTTGTAGTGGAGTTGTAGGGTAGGTGTAGGGTAGGTGTAGGGTAGTTGTATGGTAGTTGTAGGGTAGGTGTAGGATAGGTGTAGGGTAGTTGTATGGTAGGTGTAGGGTAGTTGTAGGGTAGTTTTAGGGTAGTTGTAGTGGAGTTGTAGGGTAGGTGTAGGGTAGGTGTAGGGTAGGTGTAGGGTAGGTGTAGGGTAGTTGTAGGGTAGTTGTAGCGTAGGTGTAGGGTAGGTGTAGGGTAGTTGTAGGGTAGGTGTAGGGTAGGTGTAGGGTAGTTGTAGGTAGGGTAGGTGTAGAGTAGGTGTAGGGTAGTTGTAGGGTAGGTGTAGGGTTGGTGTAGGGTAGTTGTAGGGTAGGTGTAGGGTTGGTGTAGGGTAGTTGTAGGGTAGTTGTAGGGTAGTTGTAGGGTAGGTGTAGGGTAGGTGTAGGGTAGTTGTAGGGTAGTTGTAGGGTAGGTGTAGAGTAGGTGTAGGGTAGGTGTAGGGTAGTTGTAGGGTAGTTGTAGGGTAGTTGTAGGGTAGTTGTAGGGTAGGTGTAGGGTAGTTGTAGGGAAGGTGTAGGGTAGTTGTAGGGTAGTTGTAGGGTAGGTGTAGGGTAGTTTTTGGTCGATTTCGATTTCAATTTCGATTGCTTCTTCTTCTTTGGTAATATCTTTGATTGCTTCTCCCACATCGATATCTTCTTTAATTGCTTCTTTCTCTTCAATATTCTCTTTGATTGCTTCTTTCACATCGATATTCTTTTTGATTGCTTCTTCCTCTTCGAAACCCATTGTAATTGCTTTACGAATTAAAACATAAACCGCGAGCTGCGTGCAGCTCGCGCACCACCCAACCTCTAGTTATTATATTATATATAGCTAAACTACCACTCACTGACTCACTGACATGATTGTTCTCCCAGATGCCACCTCGTAGGGTTAACATTTTTGGTAGATTCGTATAGAGGGAGTGGGGGCGACCTCAGGAAAAATCTGACATTTCCCCTTTTCACCCCCTTTCACCCCCACCCCCCATGTATCTCGGAAACTATAGGTCGGAGAGGGTTCGTGCTAAAACTAATATTGCTCAGGGATTATTTTTTTTTAAGGATCCGAAAAAAAAAATTAGGGTTCCATACAAAAAAAAAATAGTCCCATACAAAATTTTCACCCCCTCATACAAAACTTTTTTTTTTCACTTTAATGACATGTGTCGCTGTTTGGTGGAATCGTATAGATATTTATAATAGGTTAGGTGAAGGTGTAGGTGTAGGGTAGTTGTAGGGTAGTTGTAGGGTAGTTGTAGAGTAGTTGTAGGGTAGGTGTAGGGTAGTTGTAGGGTAGTTGTAGGGTAGGTGTTGGGTAGGTGTTGGGTAGGTGTTGGGTAGGTGTTGGGTAGGTGTTGGGTAGGTGTAGGGATGTTGTAGGGTAGTTGTAGGGTAGTTGTAGGGTAGGTGTAGGGTAGGTGTAGGGTAGGTGTAGGGTAGTTGTAGGGTAGTTGTAGGGTAGGTGTAGGGTAGGTGTAGGGTAGTTGTAGGGTAGTTGTAGGGTAGTTGTAGGGTAGGTGTAGGGTAGTTGTAGGGTAGTTGTAGGGTAGGGGTAGGGTAGGTGTAGGGTAGTTGTAGGGTAGTTGTAGGGTAGGTGTAGAGTAGTTGTAGGGTAGTTGTTGGTCGATTTCGTTTCCGATTTCGATTTCGATTTCGATTTCCATTTCCATTTCGATTTCGATTGCTTCTTCTTCTTTGATATCATCGTTAATTGCTTCTCCCACATTGATATCTTCTTTGATTGCTTCTTCCTCTTCGAAACCCTCTCTGATAGCTTTACGAATCAAAACATAAACCGCGAGCTGCGTGCAGCTCGCGCACCACCCAACCTCTAGTTATAATATATATAGCTCGATTACCACTGACTGACTCACTGACTGATTCACTGATTGACATGATTGTTCTCCCAGATGCCACCTCGTAGGGTTAAAATTTTTGGTGGATTCGTATAGAGGGAGTGGGGGCGACCTCAGGAAAAATCTGACATTCCCACTTTTCACCCCCTTTCACCCCCACCCCCCATGTATCTCGGAAACTATAGGTCGTAGAGGGTTTGCGCTCAAACTAATGTTGCTCAGGATTTATTTTAATATAAGGATCCGTAAAAAAAAATTAGGGTTCCATACAAAAAAAATATTATCCCATACAAAATTTTCACCCCTTCATACAAAACTTTTTTTTTTCTTTTCGTCGATCACACGGTTTTTCTTCCAGATGGAATCGAATAGATATTTAGTGAAGTGTAGGTGTAGGGGTAGGGTAGGTGTAGAGTAGTTGTAGGGTAGGTGTAGGGTAGGTGTAGGGTAGGTGTAGGGTAGTTTAGGGTAGTTGCAGGATAGTTGTAGAGTTGTAGAGTAGTTGTAGGGTAGTTGTAGTGTAGGTGTAGGGTAGGTGTAGGGTAGTTGTAGGGTAGTTGTAGGGTAGTTGCAGGGTAGTTGTAGGGTAGTTGTAGAGTAGTTGTAGGGTAGTTGTAGGGTAGGTGTAGGGTAGTTGTAGGGTAGGTGTAGGATAGTTGTATGGTAGATGTAGGGTAGTTGTAGGGTAGTTGTAGGGTAGTTGTAGTGGAGTTGTAGGGTAGGTGTAGGGTAGGTGTAGAGTAGTTGTAGGGTAGTTGTAGCGTAGGTGTAGGGTAGGTGTAGGGTAGTTGTAGGGTAGGTGTAGGGTAGGTGTAGGGTAGGTGTAGGGTAGGTGTATAGTAGGTGTAGGGTAGTTGTAGGGTAGGTGTAGGGTTGGTGTAGGGTAGTTGTAGGGTAGGTGTAGAATAGTTGTAGGGTAGTTGTAGGGTAGTTGTTGGTCGATTTCGTTTCGATTTCGATTTCGATTTCGATTTCGATTTCGATTTCGATTTCGAGCTATCCGCTTTGATGGCATCTTTCTTTTCGATATCATCGTTGATTACTTCTTCCTCTTCGAAACCCTCTCTGATTGCTTTACAATTGAAAACATAAACCGCGAGCTGCGTGCAGCTCGCGCACCACCCAACCTCTAGTTATTATACTATATATAGCTCGATTACCACTCACTCACTGACTGACTGACTCATTGACATGATTGTTCTCCCAGATGCCACCTCGTAGGGTTGAAATTTTTGGTGGATTCGTATAGAGGGAGTGGGGGCGACCTCAGGAAAAATCTGACATTTCCACTTTTCACCCCCTTTCACCCCCACCCCCCATGTATCTCGGAAACTATAGGTCGTAGAGGGTTCGCGCTCAAACTAATGTTGCTCAGGGTTCATTTTTAAATATGGATCCGAAAAAAAAAATGAGTGTTCCATACAAAAAAAAAATAGTCCCATACAAAATTTTCACCCCCTCATACAAAACTTTTTTTTGATCACACGGTTGTTCTCCCAGATGGAATTGTATAGATATTTAGTGTTTGGTAGGTGATGGGTAGGTGATTTTGTTTTTGTTTTTGTTTTTGTTTTTGTTTTTGTTTTTGTTTTTGTTTTTGTTTTTGTTTTTGTTTTTGTTTTTGTTTTTGTTTTTGTTTTTGTTTTTGTTTTTGTTTTTGTTTTTGTTTTTGTTTTTGTTTTTGTTTTTGTTTTTGTTTTTGTTTTTGTTTTTGTTTTTGTTTTTGTTTTTGTTTTTGTTTTTGTTTTTGTTTTTGTTTTTGTTTTTGTTTTTGTTTTTGTTTTTGTTTTTGTTTTTGTTTTTGTTTTTGTTTTTGTTTTTGTTTTTGTTTTTGTTTTTGTTTTTGTTTTTGTTTTTGTTTTTGTTTTTGTTTTTGTTTTTGTTTTTGTTTTTGTTTTTGTTTTTGTTTTTGTTTTTGTTTTTGTTTTTGTTTTTGTTTTTGTTTTTGTTTTTGTTTTTGTTTTTGTTTTTGTTTTTGTTTTTGTTTTTGTTTTTGTTTTTGTTTTTGTTTTTGTTTTTGTTTTTGTTTTTGTTTTTGTTTTTGTTTTTGTTTTGGTTTTGGTTTTGGTTTTGGTTTTGGTTTAGGTTTTGGTTTTGGTTTTGGTTTTCGTTTTCGTTTTTCTCTCTTACTTTTTTTTTCTTCTGTCTTTCTCATTTTTTTTCCTTTTTCTGTCTCTTTCTTTCGTTTTAGACATTTTCTTATTTTTTTCTTTCTTTGTTTTAGTCATTTTTACTTTTTTAATTATTTTCTTAATTTTATTTCTTTTTTTAATTTATCTTAGTTTTTCTCATTTTCTTCATTTTACTTTTTCTTATTTTTTCTATTATTATAGTATTTTTTACTTTTTCTATTGGTTTTTTTTATTTTTATACTTTTTTTCTTTTTTCTTAATTTTTCTTTCCTTTTTTTAGTGTTTTATACATTTTCTAATATTTTCTTAATTTTTCTTTCTTTTTCTTTCGTCTTTTTACTTTTTCTTATTTTTTTCTAATTTTTTCTCTTTTTCTTATTTTTTATTTCTTTTTCTTACTTTTTATTTGCTTACATTTATTACAATTTATTTAAACAGGTTAGGTTGGTATTGTAGCCTGATTGTGGTGAACAATGAGTTTCCCACATCAGTTATCGGCAGTGTTCTCGAATCTAACGATTTTCGGTATTTCTACCGATATGGGCTGCAACGATTATTCCACGATTTCAGAGAATACATGGAAATGATATCGATTTTTCTACCGATTGTTGTACACTTTTAATTTGGCAGCCCTTTTCATTTATGGTTTATGCTACGGGAAATCCCTAAATATATATGTACCTATATTAAAGCTCTTACTCTTAAGTTGTATAGTATGATAGAATAGATACGGATCACAGTAGGAACCTAATCTTGATATCGAAAAAATATAATATTATTATAATTAATAAGTTATAAATATGTCGTCTGACAAGGAACCGTGTACAAGCGCGAGTGCAAAAAGAATAAAATTTCTACAATATTGAAAAGAATGGGAAGAAAAAATTTCAGTCTGACTGCAAGATATTCGTAAAGGCGCAAGCTTTGCCAATTGTAAGAGATTAAATAACATTACATCAGGAAAAGACGCTCTAAAGAAACTTAGTTCTTTACAAGCACACTCGGTTTTAAACGAATTTGATTGAATATTGTATATTTTTTGTCATATACGGATTTTGGGTACAAATATACCGATTTTAGTGGACAGCTCTACCGATATCGCACTTTGTCGTTCGAGAATACTGGTTATCGGTTCCTATGCAGATATGACCAGCCCACTGCCACAGTTTGATAGTACTGAGCTACGTCAACAACTTTATGAAAATATTTGTTAGCGTCTCCGCCCACGACCGATTTTTTGTAGGACAGTTAGGGAGGGGAACCTCATGGCAAACTCAAGTGTATACCAACGAGGTTGGATTGACGAATGAAGTAACGCCATAAGAGACAAAATGTTGGAATTGGATTGTACGTAATTACATAAGTATTTTATGTTCTATTACTTTTTTTTGTAAAGTTCATAGTTTAGGTGTAAGGCACTTTCAAATATAAATGAAAATATATTTTTCTTGATTCAGAAAATTAGGTATTAAGGGCTTAAATGGTTGGAATTAGATTAAACGTATTGATTTAAGTATTTTATGTTCTATTACTTTGTTTCGCAAAGTTCATAGTTTAGGAGTTAGGACACTTTCAAAAATAAACGAAAATTTATTTTTCTGGATTCAGAAAGTAAGGCCTTTAGGATTTAAAAGTTTGGAATTAGATTGTACGTAATGATATAAGTATTTTATGTTCTATTACTTTTTTCGTAAAGTTCATAGTTTAGAAGTTTCAGGACACTTTCAAACTTAAACGAAAATTTTTTTTTCTGGATCCAGACAATTAGGTTGTAAGGGCTAAAATGGTTGGAATTGGATTCTACGTATTAATATAAGTATTTTATGTCCTATTACTTTTGTTCGTAGAGTTCATAGTTTAGGAGTTAGGGCACTTGCAAATATAAATTAAAATTATTTTTTCTGGATTCAGAAAGTAAGGCCTTTAGGATTTAAAGTTTGAAATTAGATTGTACGTAATGATATAAGTATTTTATGTTCTATTACTTTTTTTCGTAAAATTCATAGTTTAAGAGTTAGAGCACTTTGAAATATGTATGAAAAATTCGTTTTCTGGATTCAGAAAGGCCTTAAGAGCAAAAATGCTTGGAGTTGGATTCTACGTATTGATATAAGTATTTTATGTTCTATTACTTTTTTTGTTAAGATCATAGCTTAGGAGTTAAGGCACTTTCAAATATGTATGAAAATTTATTTTACTGGTTTCAGAAAGTAAGGCCTTTAGGGCTAAAATGGTTGGAATTGGATTATACGTAATGATATAAGTATTTTATGTTCTATTACTTTTTTTCGTAAAGTCCATAGTTTAGGAGTTAGGACACTTTCAAATATAAATGAAAATTTCTTTTTTCGATTCAGAAAGTAAGGCCTTTAGGGTTACAATGGTTGGAATTAGATTGTACGTAATGATATACGTATTTTATGTTCAATTACTATTTTTCGTAAAGTTCATAGTTTGGGAGTTAGGGCACTTTTAAATATGTATGAAAATTTCAATTTCTGGATTCAGAAAGTATGGCTTAAGAGCGAAAACGGTTGGAATTGGATTATACGTAATTATATAAGTATTTTATGTTCTATTACTTTTTTTCGTAAAGCCCATAGTTTAGGGGTTAGGACACTTTCAAATATAAATGAAATTTTTTTTTTCGGTTCAGAAAGGCCTTTAGGGTTAAAATGGTTGGAATTAGATTGTACGTAATCATATAAGTATTTTATGTTCTATTACTTTTTTTCGTAAAGTTCATAGTTTAGGAGTTAGGACACTTTGAAATTTGTATGAAAATTTATTTTTCTGGATTCAGAAAGTAAGATCTTAAGTGCAAAAATGGTTGGAATGAGATTCTACGTATTGATATAAGTATTTAATGTTCTATTACTTTTTTGCGTAAAGTTCATAGTTTTGGAGTTCGGACACTTTCAAATATCAATGAAATTTTATTTTTCTGGATTCAGAAAGTAAGTCTAAGAGCAAAACTGGTTGGAATTGGATTCTATGTATTGATATAAGTATTTTATGTTCTATTACTATTTTTCTAAAAGTTTATAGTTTAGAGTTAGGACACTTCCAAATATAAATGAAAATTTATTTTTCTGTATTCAGAAAGTAAGGCCTTAAGAGTAAAAATGGTTGGAATTGGATTCTACGTATTGATATGAGTATTTTATGTACTAGCTGATCCGCTCGCAACTTCGTTTGCGTGTATACTAATTTTTTACGTATGTCCTTTCATGTGAAATGTTTCCCAAGCCTGGTGATTTGACACGGAATCCTAAATATGAATGGAATAAAAACTAAATATACTACATATTACTACATTACCTACCCCGTAATGAAGTCATATGTAGAGTACCTGTTCCTGTTCCCACTCTCACTCTTTTTTCCGTTCCTGTTTCCGTTGGCGACCCGTCGCCAAGTTAACTGCCTGTATAGGTATGATGAATGAAGGACCCGATACACGACATGTCTGTCGCAGCATCGTCGTATATAGGGGCAGTCTATTCGTCCGGCGATCATCGCCAGGACGGTGTTGGTGCTGGCCCGCGTCCTTCGCACGAGGGATACACACCTCTTCCGCATAGTGGCGTAAAAACAATCGGTGTGTGCTTGCGAGAACATGCCGGAGGTGCTGCAGTAGCGGGGCAGCCCCAATACCGCTCTGAACACGTTATTAAACTGGACGCGGAGGGAGCTATACGCCACTTGAGTGTACATAGCCCAAAGGCTGCATGTGTATATTTGCAAGTGCCCTAACTCCTAAACTATGAACTTTACGAAAAAATGTAATAGAACATAAAATACTTATATCAATACGTTTAATCTATTTTCAACCATTTTATCCCTAAAGGCCTTACTTTCTGAATCCAGAAAAAATAATTTTCTTATGTATTTGCAAGTGCCCTAACTCCTAAACTATGAACTTTACGAACAAAAGTAATAGAAAATAAAATACTTATATCAATACGTAGAATCCAATTCCAACCATTTTTGCTCTTAAGGCCTTTCTGAATCCAGAACAATACATTTTCATACATATTTGCAAGTGCCCTAACTCCTAAACTATGAACTTTACGAAAAAAAGTAATGGAATATAAAGTACTTATATCAGTACGTAGAATTCAATTCGAACCATTTTAGCCCATAAGGCCTTACTTTTTAAATCCAGAAAAATAAAATTTCATTGATATTTGAAAGTGTCCTAACTCCTAAACTATGAACTTTACGCAAAAAAGTAATAGAACATAAAATACTTATATAATTACGTACAATCTAATTCCAACATTTGAGCTCTTATGGCGTTACTTCATTCGTCGATCCAACCTGGTTGGTATACTCTGTGCTCCCCTCCCTAACTGTCCTACAAAAAATCGGTCGTGGGCGTTGAGCCTTTTATCTCGATGGTTTTTAACAAAAATTTAAGAAAATCAATATAATACGTAGGTACTGCTAGGTAGATTCAACAAATAATAAACATGTTTTGAGAAAAAATATTTAAGTTTGCTGAAAGAAAACTGCACATGTCCTCTTTGTCTGTTAGGCTTTTTATGGACAATAAAAACAAAATCAAAATCGGTTCGTCTGTTCCAGAGCTACGATGCCACAAACAGACACACACACACATGCACACACACACAGAGAGACGTCAAACTTATAACAGCTCGTCGTTTCAGAGTCAGTGGTTAAAAATTATAGAGGACTAGCTTCCATCCGTGGCTTCGTTCGCGTGGTACCTGGACAACAATTAGCCTATGTGTTAAACCAGGTCATAAACTATTTATATTCTAATAAAAACAAACACGTTGGCTATTCAGTGCAGTGACATTTATTCATTTACCACAGTGTAATTAATTAATTACGCTTAATTAAGCAGGTAAACAAAAGTTTTGTTTACATGCTTTAACCTAGATGACGCTAGATACGCCTAGATATATTTTGATATAACTCAATAATAACAAAACCCCCACACACATAAAGTAAACATACAACAAAGAATAAACTTGAGTTTCATTACAATTTTAAAATACCTAATGTTTCTATAATATTGTTGTGTTTAACTGTATCTAAACCTTTAGTCAATAAATCTGCTGGCATTTTATTTGTAGACAATTAACTGAACTCTACTTTCTCACTTGTGTTAGTTTTTCCTTCGATCAACTATACAAGTTTCTCTAACAAAATGATGTTCATCAATATGCTTCAACCTATTGTGACACTGATGGTTTGTGGCCATCTTTATTTCCATAATTCAAGTTTCATCCAAATCCGTTCAGTAGTTTTTGATGAGTAACAAACATTCATCTTTACATAAATCCTTACAAACTTTCGCAATAATAATAATAATGATAATTTTAAAATGAATAAAGCGTCATAATAATAAGGATATATAGATATAATAATAACTTATAAAAAAAATTTGCTTTACCATTATTTATGTTAATTATTATTTTGTATATTTACAAAGTAAGGGTTTTTAACAAGAACAGCATAGTTGATTGGTGTGATGGATGACATATTATTATTATTAATACTCTCTCAATCTTTTCTTGGCTTTTCATCCCACATGGAGGGGTCAGCCATCCTGCAGTTTTTTTTTTCTTTCCTTGACATCGATTTCAGAAACATTGCATGTTATCATCCACTCATTCTTGAGTCTCTTTTTCTAGATATTTCACCAGGGACGGACAGTTCCAGTGCCTGGGTACCAAAGTAGTCAGTTGGCCTCCTCTTGACATGTCCAAATATCCATACTATCTCAGCCTACTGCATACAGTGTCGCCTGCAAATATGAATTATAATTTATTGTTATACATTCATTAAATTGCATGTGAGTGAGTGAGTATACTTTGAAGTCAGGCTGTGGATGTGAATGTATTTATTATTATATAATGTACAAGGTTATTGTGGTTGAATCATCTTGTCAACAAACTATTGCATTTTTAAAATCATGGGGCATTATTGATAGAGTCAAGCGAGATTTCAAAATTCAAGATCATTATTATTATTCTCAGAAAAATAAAACAAAATAAAATTCAACATTAGAAAACTATTAATAAAAGAGGGACACCTAAATTCAGCAGCGAACATCTGTGGCTGATAAGAAGTTGAATGAATGAAATAAAACAATTCCTCTTCAATATAGGTATCTTACATGCTATATACAATAACGGAAGTCAAATTAATAGGTATAAACATTATCTTTACGATTCATGATTATAAAACTGTTAAATAGTAAAGCTCCTTATGAAAGAGTTTATTTAGGGAAATATTAACCCTGTTCCTATGTCTTCATCCAAGAACCTAATGTTTGCATTGCTCTTTGAAGGGTGGTTTGAAGTATTTCCACATGTATAATAACTTCTTTGGATGACAGCCACAATGCAATTTCATGTAAGCCAAGACTTCCCAGAACATAGCCTGTGAGGTACCTAATGCAATTGATATAGGTGGTATAATCAAATGGCATCATAGGCTTGTGTTATTTATCATATTCTTTAGTACTTACCTAAAATGATTATTTTTGTATTTTTCTTGTGTATAGACCTATAAGTACTTACCAACATAACAGTACAGTCATTATTATTTTCCATGTGGATTGATAGAAGTGAACATCATAATGTATCGTAAAAGGTGCAGATCGCACGCATATATGACCCTGTAAATCCATGGGCCTTTGTTCACCAATGGACATATTAGGGCTGTGATGGTATGGTAAAATCGGAAATGAAGTGCACATTAATTAGGTATAATTAGTAGCGTCTGTAGAAAACTCAAATTGTACTACCTATGTCTGGTATGTACCTATGTCCTAAGAATGTTTTGAGTTTTATTTTTTATTATTTATCTCATTCGTGTAAAATCCAGGGTATATAGGTACAATACAGGCAGGTATGCATAGAGTAAACAACGGCTAATTAACGTAAGAAAGTACTTACAAGTTTTACAGAGACAGAGTTTCACAAATAACTAGGTAGGTACTCTAAAAACACAAATTTGCGTATAGTCCAAAGTTCGTAAAGTGCAATTGGTAAAGTCCACAGGTCACGTTTGCATTAGAGAATTGGAATTTTGAATTTGTAACCAGTGTTCTCGAACGTCAAAGTGCGATATCGGTAGAGCTGTCCACTAAAATCGGTATATTTGTAACCAAAATCGGTAGGTATATGACAAAAAATATACAATATTCAATCAAATTCGTTGAAAACCGAGTGTGCTGGTGAAGAACTAAGTTTCTTTAGAGCGTCTTTCCCTGATGTAATGTTATTTCAACACACGCCTTTACGACCATCTTGCAGTCAGACTGAACATTTTTCTTCACATTATTTGCAATATTGTAGAAATTTTATTCTTTTTGCAATCGCGCGAGAAACCGTGTACAAGGTTTCTCGTCAGACGACATATTTTTAACGTACTAATTAAAATAATATTATATTTTTTCGATATTAAGATAAGGAAACTATCTCTTCGTATTTAACGCTTTGAGTGCTGAAAACACAAATGTGATTCTGCACGTCGTCATCCTCCTCGTGCATGGCGCGGAGCGTCAACCAACGTGTTAAGAAAATTAATGAAAAAATAAAATCCAAATTCCTGTTTCTATAGTGAATGGCAATGAATTCCCGAGCCGGAAACCCCTTATAACATCCAGTTGTAGAATTCCTTGTACTATGATCCCCACAATATTTAACATCTTTAAAACTATTTAGGGATTACCCGTAACATATATCGTATAAGAAAGGGGCTGCCAACTTAAAAGTGTACAATCGGTAGAAAAATCGGTAAAATTTCCACGTATTATCTGAAATCGTGGAAAAATCGTTGCATTTCGGTATTTCGGTAGGACAGAGCCCAAATCGGTAGAAATACCGAAAAATCGGTAGGTGCGAGAACACTGTTTGTAACATGTTTCATGTTTGGAACACACTATCAAAGCAGTGTGTTGCCGACAGTCAATCAGAAAAAGATCCAAAACCAACGTTAAATAGTCCGAAAAACGTGGAAAAAATCCGTTTTATAATTTCATTAGGTATTTAGTAAAAAACCTCCAAAAATCCTAATTTATTTTGCATTTCCCATCATCGAACCCTGATTACCATAACCTACTAGATTACGCGCGTGGCTTTATTTTCCTATCCCTCGGGATCAGCACTATTTTCAATTTTAACGTTAAAGGTCTTTTCTCTTTTTTTGTACCCCATACAACGTGTATGCATAATTTCCTATTGATTAGTTGAGTAGTGAAGGTGTTAAGGCGTAACAAACAAACTAATTTTCGCATTCATAAAATGTGTTACGATAGGATTTAATGACATCATTCCAGTGAACCAAAACACGATACCTCTACTGTAAGTTTTAGAGGAGTGAGATATCTTGCAGATTCTGAGTGATGCTGCTGCATCAGGTCACCTTTCTTGCAATATTAAAGTAAAATACCAAGTTTTTAATTAATCAGCCAGTGCCTTACATGTAAAAAAGTTACTTTTGTATCAAGATGTCAAAAATTATAACTCACACTAGGGGCGCTGTTCAATTTTCATAAAAAGACATAGATAACCGAAATTGAATTTCTGAATTTGTGATTTGTGATCTGTGGGTAGAAGTCACATTATCAACAAAGGTAATGAGCAAAGGCAGTCAATAGAATCATTTTGTAATAGTACCTAATTAGAGGTAAACCTACACTAATACTGCAATAACTCAATAATTATGTACCTATGTAAATATGGCTATTTATTTTTATACCTAACCTACCTAGGTAAGGTGTAGCACAGCAAGTGAGCGAGCTGCGATTTTGTTCTAGTAGGTTTAGTTGAATTTTATCTTCATAACGTACAAAAGTGTGATCAAGGTAAAATAGTCCAAAAAAGTCCGTAAGACATCATCCGAAAAAAACGACTGAGGTCCGAAATAGTCCGAAAACGGACTAAAAAGTCCGCGCTGGCAACGCTGTCACGAAGACAACGAGTTCAAAACATTTGGTAAGGATGCGCCGATCCGATCCGATTTTTTCAAGTTCGAATCGTGGGCCTATGACCGCATCGATTTTTGGATCGATTCAACACTATTATTAAAATTGGATCGTATTCCAAACATAGTCATTTGAAAAAAAATGGAAATCAACTTCATTTTTTAGATAGATATTCATAAAAAACCGCCAAAAAAACCTAATTTCGTTTTCCTGCCTCATCATCAGACCCTGATCACCATATTTCTATTGAACCTACTAGCATTTGTCCTCATTGTACAGCTCTAGAGACAACAGACTAAACTTCACGCAAGTGGCTACGCGGTAAGAATGTTTAGGAACCAAACAGCGGTTTGCGCGCGCGAGGAGATTGTAGTAATTGATGATTTTAGCCTAGCGATGTTCTATGAAGCATAGAGTTATTAATTATTAATGTAAATCGAAATCAACTTTCGATTATTTGTAATCGATTATTTGTTACGTACCTAAATGTCTTTTTCCTAAAATCAATATGAATAAAGTATTTATTTACGCAAAATCGTAAAAATAATCTCAGTTTAAAAAAAATATCGTTAATAATAATAATCGAAATTTTAATCCATTTATTCCTATCGATTAGGATACAATACGAAATTTTAAACGCAACACTGGAATTATTTGAAAAAATTGAAACTTTCTGACACTGACGTAATTGACTTACAAATGCTTACTAACTAAAGCGGGGTTGCCATGACAAATTAATGTTATTTTGTTTGAGCCTTTGTGAGATTTTTGAGACAAAACTGAAGTAAACTAACGGATAAGCTACGGAATTAAGGTTGTATGTTTATAATTCTTATCTAATTATTATAATGGATTACCAATAGCACACATATTTGATTTTATTTATTTATATAAAATATAATAAGTAATTCTTGATCTGATAAATAAGTCAAATAAAGGCGAATACAACACTTATTTAACACTTGATTGATACAACACTGAATTGGTGAAAATTGGCTGATTTAAAAAAGTTCAAGGTTAATACAAAACTTAAAAAAAAATATAGTACAAACGTTACAAAGTACCCTAACACTAAATATTAACTAACAATTAATATAGGCAGCAGCGTCGGTCATTCGGTTTGGTGCGAGAAACTGTGCTGTATGATCCCCAACCCGCATGCCCAGCGTGGAGATTATGGGCATATACCCCTTTATTAAAGAAGGCCTATGTCCAGCTGTAGCCTATTTTAGGCTGGTGCGGTGTTTGGTAACGATAAATAAAAAAACCTAAGTTTTTTTATGATTGTGAATGAATTGAAACCATATGTAGGTAGGTATTATATAAATATTAAAAAAAAAATAAAAAAAAATTATCTTACATAATGGATCCACTTGGACAAAATTTGGTATTGCTTTAGAAGATTATTGCCGGATTTTAGAAAGGCTAGGTAGGTACGTACTGTTTACTCTCGGAAGGAATTCACCGCACAGAAAGAGGATAGTGTTTTTATTTGACGAACGGAAGCTTGTTATTTATAATTCTTTCGTAACAAATACATTTTTATTGATTTTGTTTGTTTTAAATTTTATTAAAGGTATTCGTGACCTGGCATGTTATCAATATGTTAGCAAATTTGATTTAATCCCAGTCACGTTCGCCTCATTTCATCATCTCTTCTTCTTTCATCTTTCTTCTCAATATGCCCAAACTATCGTCATATGTCTTACTCAATTCTAATCGCTAAATATGTCATACACTCCATATTCCTTTAATCTTTTATCATTACTTACACTGTTTCTCACGCTAAAATTAAATAAATGTGCATTTGAACAAACGTTGAACTTTCTTAACCAATGTCGGTTCAAAATAAATGCTTAAAGCTTCCCATGCAACTTGGCGACTTTGTCGTTATTGCGTACCTATTTGAAATCAAGTCTGACCGCGGCATACCTTCATAGTTACAGAACTGTTACTGGAATTTTATTTGAAACTGTATTGGTATCTATATAAAATAAAAATAAAAACGTACTCTAAGTACTGAGGGCTTACCACAGGTTTACAAGTTTACGAAAACTTTATAAGTTTCGGTATCTTTCCATACATTTTTAGTACAGCGCCTCTAGGGAAACGTGCATGAACTACGAAAATGTATGGAAAGATACCGTTTTCGAAAACTATCAAAACCTGTGGTAAGCCCTCTGGCAGTCATCAAACTTGAAGTAAGAACACATTTCCCGCGCTTTTTATGAAAAAAACGAGCATTGTGCTCTGGCAACATTTAAAATTTTCTTCTCACTTTTGAAACTGTTACAGAAAAGGTGATTGTACAAACTTTTTTAACTTTAGTTTTCTTGGAAAATT
This sequence comes from Horisme vitalbata, assembly GCA_951804965.1. Lineage (NCBI taxonomy): Eukaryota > Metazoa > Arthropoda > Insecta > Lepidoptera > Geometridae > Horisme > Horisme vitalbata. The sequence goes on along the minus strand of CATORE010000007.1, from coordinate 35,444 downwards.
ATGAGTTTTATTGTTGATTCAATGAATTTAATTAAGTGTTTCGTATTCTAGGAGGCAAGATGAAACGAGGAGCAACTGGAAACGGTCTATTTTCGGCAGCAGCGCGGCGCAGGTCCATCGAGGACAGCGTCGAGTGCGTGCTCACTGGTAAGAAACTTTTATGATCCTTTGCTTAGAGACATGATATCCAGGTATAAGAATTTTTTCACTAGCCTTTTGACGGACGGCAATTGCCTTTTTCTCCTGTTCTCTCAAAGAATACTATGGTGAAATTTTGAATCACCTCACCGCTGATTGATTCCCGACAACTACTTTGAGCTGAGGACAGGGCGCAATGGAGCTGATTAGGAGAACCGGTCGCCGTCTACCTTGATTGCGGATTATTTAGGTCCAGCAATTTGCCCCTCAAGCTACAGTTATCTAATAACTTATTTCTGAAAAAAACCTATTACTTAGCTTATATATCTTCTGTAGTATCTTTTAATGGATCCTCATAAAGGTGAATGACTACGATGGGACTTACCCATTTATACAATTTTGATAAGACTTGTTGAAAATCCAATTGATTATTAGCAATTATCAGTCTAAGGTATATGGTACACACCTGTGTGTGACAAGTTTTATGTAGGTACAAAGTATTTGTTATATTATGGAAGACCTTGAAAAGAGCTATCCAATGATACCTACCAAAATATTATTTGGTTGTGAAAAGCAACAAACTGATAACGTAAACAAGTATGAACGTCAAGGCAAAAGTGGTTGTGATTGTGGATTTAGCAAAAGGACTGTAGGTGCCTTAGTTTATAATTTCTATAAAATTACAGCTACATTTTCTTACAAATTTGCTACTGGAGTAGCATAATATAATAGATAGATTATACAAAAAGTATATAAAAGTACTATGAGTTGTGTTGTGAAGTGCCATGCAAATTTATATTTAGGTACTCATATATTATGTTCTAGGACTCATTATTTCACTAAAATAGTAAGTTTCAATGATTGAATAAGTGAGTTTGGTAAACTATAAATCTCCTAACACAGGATTTTATAACAGAAATGATACCAATGTGTCTCATATTTTTAAAGTTGAATTTAAATTTATCGTAGGATCCTTATTATGTGATTATTATTAAATTTTGGGACATGTTGTACATATTTTTACCAATGTAACTGAATGCACAGAAGGAGCAAGTACTTGACATAGGCCAGTTATGTAAAAGTAACATTCTTTAGTAGTTTGCATTTATAGGTAGCGTTTGTGGATGCGATAAGCACATGACCATGGTGGATGGCACAAACTTCGAAGGCCTATTCAGATATCCTGCATACATCCAGCAGTGGATAAATTCAGGCTGTGGATGATGATGATGATGATGATGATTATGGTAATTTTTCATTAACCATTTTTATAAATTATATTTATTTCATGCAGTGTGCTAAGGGCAGTGAATTAATTCGAAACATTATATTTTTACCAGACTCCATAAAAGGAGTCATAGCAGATTTAGGATGTATGTCTGTATATAGCATACTCATAGCATATCCTGTATGCTAAATGGCTAGACTGATTTTGAGTAATGTCAATAAAAAAACGAGACCCATTCATATACTTTTTTTATAGACCTTTTATACTAGCTGTTTGTTATCTAAATTAATTAAATAAATAAATATAAATAAATAAATAATGCGGGACGTAATCACACAGCATCATGTAGCCCCAAACTAAGCAGAGCTTGTATTATGGGAACCACATGATTGATATACTACACATATATTTTTTTTGTAAATACATACTTATCATACATAGAAAACACCCAGACCCGAGACAAATATCTACAGAACATGCAAACATTTGTCCCGCAGCGGGAATCGAACCCGCAACCTTCTAATGAATTAAAATTATATATATATATATATATATATATATATATATATATATATATATATTATGAGTAGCTTACTAGCAGTAAAATAATTTTCAACATTGATTTAGTTATTCCGGAAATTACATATTATATTGTGGTTTAACAAACGGGGTTGTGGCAGCTGGCTGAATGCAGCATAGGATAGTCTAACACCGACACAACTAAGTTCCCTGACCGCCAATGGGCAACAGCGTCAGCGGTGTGAGCTGTGTCCAGCCATCATCCACCCATATGCCCAGCGTAGGGATTATGGACATATCTCCTTTTATTAGGGGAGGACTATGTCCAGCAGTCTACTGATATAGGTGGTGTTTAAAGAAATAAAATGAGTGTGTCACTTACACATTGTTAAATCGTCATAGATTCTACCTTATTGTAATACTAGCTTCCCTCCACGACTTCGCTCGCGTGGTACCCAGTTAAAAAGTAGTGTTTATGACTCTTTCAATTAACAGTGTGGATATGTGATTGATAACAGACTGTGGGAAAGTAAGTGAGGAAATCTGATACCATAGCAGATACAGAAAAACTGTTTGAAGAACCACATGGTGTTATTTTTATGGAATAAGTTTGTTAAATTAAGTTTTATGTATTTATCTCTTTTCACTTCTTGTTCAATTTTTTGTCAATCTGACTTAGAACTGTCAATAGAATAGAATAAATGATGATGAGAAAAAACTATAATTAACAAGTTTTCAACCACAACTTTGCTGGTGTGATTTGTCAATAAAATCATTACTTTCCTTCTGCACTGTCGGATTAAAAGTAGCATATATAGCCTGTTTTTATAAGTTTAGTTATCTATGTATAACATTTTATCAAATCTCAACAAACAGACCGACAGAGAATTGAGTTACCTTCGAATTTAATTGACTTTTTCAAGCAACTTTGATCAAAATAAATAGTGAGATGAGAAAAGGCTAAAATTAAGCAAAAAAGAAAAGAAAATAAAACACACTATATGTAGGTTTATTCAAACGTTACTTAGTGGTTTTAGTATGGTATCTCAATCAAAATGAAATCATTATCATCATCATCAGCCTATAGCAGTCCACTACTGGACATTGGCCTCCCCTAATGAAATTCCTTAATTAAATTCATAGTGTGATTATAATAATGAAATATCTTATTACTGGTTATTAACTTCATAGAGCCAGTCAATCTAAGTACAGTCAATTCAATCGTTTATTAATCAAAATAAATTATGACTAAAGAATCTTTAAAGGTTTATTATATTCTTGAGTGAATCCCCTTGGTCCATGTAGGATGAGTAAAAGCATTTTAAATTAATATTATTCCTAATTTCTCTTTTGTGTTTTATCTACTTATGTACCCTTTTTAAATCTGTTCACCAAGCAAATTCAAAGCGCTTATAACTGTCTTGACTGAATACTATTTTTTATTGATTATGTAAATGTACTCTGCCAGTGTATCTTAAACAATTAAATATATAATAAGTAATCTTTTAACGTAAATAGGTCTTATAAAATTGCTTCCATACTGGTAGACAAGGCAAGTAAAAAAAACGATATCAAAATCAGAAGATATAATTTGGTGTTGCAGCTTCCATGTCTATCCTATTCTAAATTCAGTTAGGTACACCATTGGATAGCTAAAGAATCAACGAATTTAATACGCCAAGTTAGGACTGTGACCCATCGCGCACGGTGGAAGGGAAAACGTTGCCATTTTGCTGCGTATCGAGATTTCCATTTAGTATAACTTTTAACTCTGAAAAACTACCACGTTCGTTTGAGTTTGAATCATTAGCTCTTATGAACATCTACGATTGTATACCAACAATTAGTGTAACATAGTGACAGTGAATATAATAAGGTGTTAAAAATATTATTTTTGTATCAAAAATATAAACTTAATATCGTCCTATACGCGCCAAATCCAAATACAAAAATCGTATACGGTTGGAAAGGGCTCCTCAACAACAATAATAATGTACTATATGACCGAATCAAGCAGTGTCAGAAAAGTAAAAGAATAAATGCGACCGGGACCATTTTCCATCATCAACCAATCTGATTATTTGGCAATTAGTGATACTTCTTAGTGTTCAAATATGATGATGATATGGCATACAAGTGTGTAGATTTTTAATGTTATGTGCCTAAGTGTAATGTAATTGTATGCCCGAATCTTGCTATTTGAATTAAATAAATGAATTGAATAATTTCACCTCAATATTTGTTTGCATGGAAGGTAGGTACCTAGGTATATCAATATCATCAAGTAAAATCAAACATTTAGAGAGTATATTTTTAGGGTTTTACTCTTAAATAGTTAAAACGGAAGGCTGCTTGTTTGTTGTATGTCGAGTCTCAAAGCAAAGCTCAGCAACTACTATAGCTAACTTACTTGAAATTTTGAACTATTTTATCAATAATGTTAACCCACCTCAATGCAAAAAAAAAGCTCTGAATACTTACCTATTTTCCTTTTTTTTGCCAAAATCGTCAAACCGTTTGGAATCATTTAATTAAATGCAGTCTTATAGTTTTGGAATTTAAATGCAGTCTTATATATAGGAAAACATTATATTTATTTTATTATTATTCCTTTTGCCGGTTTTCCAATCATCAACTGATTATTTGGCAATCAGCAAGACTTCTTACCTTTTAGTGTTTAAACATGATTATGTTATACAAACTTGAATTTGTTTGGTTTTTAAATTTTATAAGCATATGAATAATGTAATTGAATGCCTGAGTCTTGTTACTTGATAAAAACAAATTAATTGAACATACTTATTTACCTCAATATGTGTTTGCATGGAATGTAGGTACCTGAGTATATTGTATTAAACATCAAATAAACTCAACATTTAGAGAGTATATTTTAGGGTTTTGTTTGTTGTACGTCCAGTCTATCACAGCAAAGCTCTGCAACCACTAATGCTTACTTACTTGAAATTTGAAAATAACTATAAATATTTTTCTTCTTGTTGCCAAAATGGTGGTCTTAATTTTATTTTGAATTACCAGGATCAAATGCAGTCTTATAGTTTAGGAGTTTGAGGATAAATTCGAAAAATAAATTCTTTTTTCTATTCCATACTCTGAAGCTTGCAAAGATAAAATCTGGAATAGTTGTAATACATGCAAATCTCACCGGAAAAAAGTCTTAAATAGTTTTTTTGGAATTTACTCTGAATTTATCGCTCATAAAACAAGATGGCGCTTCTTAATCAATACGAATCTAGATTGGTATCTACGAAGCCATCTGAGAGAGTGAGGCAGGCGAGTCTCACTCTTGACCTTGACTCTTGGTCAAGAGTGAGACTTTCGTACCTTGTTTAATAACTTTTTCGCTGCAGATTAAAATTATGTATAATGCCTATTAGCGAATGCTTCATTATAGTGATTCTACTACATTACAATTTAAAATTCGCAAAAACAATTTAATGCAATCAAAACTCTTTTTTTATTGTTTAGGTAGCAAGCACCAGGGCAATCCTGGTTTTGCAGGTAATAACTCACAGTGTGTAGCCATGTCGGCATGTGCATCAATTTTGTCCGTATGTAAAAATCGGGATCTAAATCATGATGATATCGACGTCATTCTCCAGAGTGGAGACTCACTTTATATGTCTTTAAAACCTTATTTGGATTCAATTGGCGAAACTTATCTTAAGCCAGATGAGTTGCCTACGGAGATTTGCGTCGGAAACTATTTGGCCCAAATTGAAAACTTGGACAACAACTGGATAAGTAATGGGTTGTTCCCTAATAGTCCACAACAATATGATATAATAATTAAAACATTGGAGTTATTAATGCGGAACAGTGTCTTTAACTCGCTGCACAACGATGATACGGATAGTATAATATTCACCGGGCAAAATTATACGGTTTCGTTTTGGCGGTTTAATAACATTTACTATTTATTCAATAGTCACGCGGTCGATGAAAATAATAAACCTGCACCATCGGGAGTAGCCCGTTTATTTAAATGTGCTTCATTACGGGACTTAGCAAAGTTACTTTTGGCACGCAACTTCTTTGACGGTGCCGAGTATATGTTAAATCGGTTGCGCGTTATAAATTATAGTTCCGATCATTTAGTAATAACAATGCAATCGCCGTCTTTGCTTGATAGAATACAGTGGGTAGAACCCGTTATATGTATAAATGACTCTATAAACCAATCGCCACAGTCGCAATCCATACTGCAATCCGTTGTTGACAGCAATTCGTTAGTAAAAAAATCACCGCCTTTGTCAACCACGACTAAATTAGAAAGCGCGCCATTAGATGATAAAAAATCAATATCGAATACTAAAACAGTGGTTCAGACAAAACATGTGGAAAAAATTAAAAAACCAGTTGTTGTTCGGCAAAATAAAGAAAGTTCTGAAGTAATCGTGGACAATGTTGAAGTCACTGCAACTTCAACGAAAAGAGGTCGACCCAAAAAAATAAAAAGAGGCGCTAAAAAAACAAAAGTTAATGCCCATCTTGATGCGGTTTTAAAATACAACACTAAAAACCCACAATTAAATCGCGATGCCGTTTCCAAATATAGTGCCGAAAACCCGCAAGTACATCGCGATGCCGTGTCAAAATATAACGCTGAAAACCCGCAAGTACATCGCGATGCCGTTTCAAAATATAACGCTGAAAATCCACAAGTACATCGCGATGCCGTTTCAAAATATAGCGCTGCAAATCCGCAAATAAACCGCGATGCCGTTGCAAAATATAGCGCTGCAAACCCTCAAGTAAATCGAGATGCGGTACACCGTTATACCAAGCAAAACCCCGAAGTAAATAAGGTCTCAACAGACAAATATAATAAAATCAGCCGCAATGTAGACGTTCCGCTACGTTCGTCTAATTTAATAAGTCAAAAGAGGGACGCTGAACTTAACGTAATAAAATTGTTTTCATTAAAAAAAACATCGTTGCTCGCTCCTGACACTTTTACCTGTTCAAATTGTAATGCCCGTCTTTTTGAAGAAGAAAAATCTAGAAAACAGTGGTGTTGTGGATCGGGGGCCTTTAACGTACAAAATTTTACGCCATTAGCTGAGGAGTTTTACACTCACACGTCGTTCGTCAATAGGCCGCGAGCGTATAATAACTTATTTGCGTTCAGTGCCTTGGGTGTTTCTCACGGGTACCAACAACCAACTGGATTATCATTTCTTAAAATTCAAGGGCGAGTCTACCACAGAGTTTTTGATTTAGCTTATACTGGTAGTGTAAATAATTTAGGACTATATATCAGCGATTCTAACGAACGAGAACAGTTAGCTGCAGAAAATAAACTCGACATGCAGGTAGTTCGCTGCATTAAAAATTATTTGTATAATGTAAATCCATTCATAGAATGTTTTAAACGTTTAAGTCAAGAGCCATCAGATCAGGCTTTCATAAAATTTCAACAAACGTCTCGTTCAACTCACGGAAATATTTTAGGAGACGTACCTGTTGGTAGAGAAGTAGCGGCTATCATAAGTACCGAAAGAGAAAATTATACACCGCATTGCATAGCTGTGTGGAAAGTCGGTGATAAGAAACCACACACTGTAGATATCATGCACCCGTTGTATGAAAGTTTTCAATATCCGCTACTTTATCCCGAAGGTAATCCGGGTTGGTACCCAAATAAGGTTGATAATAACGGCAATAAACTAGCACAAGTAAAATATGTGCGATGTTTACTTATGTCAGAGCCGCGATTTTCAGAGATTGGACGACTTTCCGAAGAATGGTTAGTTGATATGTACTGCAGGATTTCCGAGGAAAGGTTACGGTTTTTAAGTAGTTTACAAAAACATACCTCGAACAATGCTTTAAGGTCCGCGCCACTTCAAGAAGTTGAAATGAGCATCGAAATCTCGCATCAAATTCATCAAGACGAAACCATTCAGGGAGAAGGATTCGTGCCAGGTCGCGTTTACTTGCCCATGTCATTTACGGGTGGTCCGCGTTACATGAAAGGAAAATATAGCGATGCAATTGCTTTAGTAAGCAGATTAGGCAACCCATCGTTTTTCCTTACATTTACGTGTAATCCTAAGTGGCCCGAAATACAACAATCTACTTTAAATCAAGGTAACAATCCCCTTGTTTGTGCTAGAGTTTTTAATTTAAAGTTGGCGGAATTGTTAAGAGATATAAGATCTGGTCGTTGGTTTGGCAAATGCATTTATATGATGCATGTAATAGAATTTCAAAAGCGAGGTTTACCACACGCTCACATTTGTTTTAGGGTTGAAGGTGGTGGCCCTGTCCAAAATTTAGATATTGATAAGTTTGTAAGAGCTGATATCCCTCATGCATCAGAGGCTGAGGGAAGATTACAGAAGGCCGTTTTAAACCACATGATTCACGGCCCCTGTGGACCTCCATATAGAACGAATTTACCTTGTTGGGATAACGATAAAAATAAATGTTCAAAATTTTTTCCAAAACGAGAAACCACCACCACCTATTGTGATAATAAAGGCTATATTAATTTATGTAGGAATAGTAAAAATGAAGGTAAAATAACTTATCGTGGCCAGGATATCACTGTAAATGATACATGGGTTGTACCTTATAATGCCGGTCTTCTTCTAAAGTACGATGCTCATATCAACCTCGAAGTGTCCTCGCAACGCACGATTGTTAAATATTTGTTTAAATATATAACAAAGGGACCTGACGAATCACGTGTAGCTGTAGTATCCGAAGATAATCAAAATAATGAGATCGAACAGTTTGTTACAAAACGATATATAGGTTCTAGCGACGCTGCCTGGAGAACGTTAGAATTTGATGTAACTGCACGCGAACCCAACGTCAAACAATTATCAGTCCATCTCGAAAATCAACAATCAGTATATTTTAAGCCAGGCACTGAAGCAGCAGCCGCGAAAAAAGCCGGTTCTGATTTAATTACGTATTTTAACCGCCCCGTAGGAGAGGAGTTCGATAACCTTACATATCTTGATTTTTACGAAAAATATATTGTCCATTCCAAGCGTCCCTCTATTAAAAATACGGAAATAATTGAAACATCAAATCATAAATTTATTACTAAAAGACAACGGGGTGAGCTTGTCGCGCGTCTATTTTGGGTCGCACCTAACAGAGGTGAACAGTTTTATCTTAGAATCCTTTTAAAAACATACCCGTGTCGTAGTTACACAGATCTTAAACATCTTGGTGGTCCAAATTGTACAACTTTTCAGGAAGCTGCTAAAGTAGTTGGTCTAGCTGATGACGAAGTCGAATACGAAAGAGCTATGTTGGAAGCTTCAACTTTTTTTACAGGACCACGCCTGCGTAGCTTTTTCGTACTTTTGGCTGTAAATGGTGTTGCAGTCGCGTCTCTCTGGGACACTTTTAAAAATCAATTAAGTGAAGATATTTCACACCGGCTAGGCAATGAAGACAGCGATAGAGCATATACATTGTGTCTTATACAACTCAATAGAATGCTTCGCAAACACGGATCATCACTTGCACAACACGGTTTGCCAGATGTCGTTGATGACACTACCGAGTTAGGTAGAGAACGCGTAGAATACAATCACGACACTTTAATAAATTTTGAAAATGAATGGGTTCCTCGCCTGTCCCCCGAACAACGCTTAATTTTTGATTACGTCACAAAACTTTGTACCGATAATAATTATCGCGATAATAATAATACTGCAATTTTCATCGATGGTCCCGCAGGAACTGGTAAGACGTTATTATTAAATGTAGTTTCAGCCCACGTGCGCGGTAATTTAAAAGGAGTTGTTTTGTGTACTGCCAGTTCCGCCATTGCCGCGCAAAATTATGAGGGAGGAACCACGGCGCATAGCATGTTTAAATTTCCATTAGAACTCGTAGATGACCTTGGCTATTGGAATATTACAAACGGTACTCAAAGGGCTGAATTAATATCTCACTCGGACGTAATTATTTACGATGAAGCGCCTATGGCCCATAAATATTTGATTCATCTGCTGGATAGATCGTTGCGTGATCTGATGCATAACAACATAATCTTTGGAGGCAAAATTATTATATTCGCAGGCGATTTTAGACAAATTCCGCCTGTAGTTACAAATGCTAAAACAAATTCAGATATTTTAAATGCATCAGTTAAGACATCACCCCTCTGGCAAAATTTAAAATCATTTTCACTAGCCACATCGCAAAGATGTAGGGAAGATGTCGAATTTGCAGAATTTTTATTAAAGTTAGGCTCAAATAAATTACCTTTACATGCTATAGAAAGTAGTAATAATATTCAAAATTTTGTAGATTTAAGCGGTATTGGTATTGTTTCGGAATTAGATGAATTAATTGACTTTGTTTTCCCTTTTATTGACGAGGCCTGTGCTTGCATACACAGAGCTATTTTATGTACACGCAACGACGCTGTAAGGGAAATTAATAATATAATATTAGAACGATTAGAAGGCGAAGTCCTGCACTTCTATTCAATAGATAAAGTAGAAAGCGATAATGCAGATGAACTGTTTTTAGGGCCAGATGCACTAAATCGCATGCAACCGAGAGGTATTCCGGAGCACGACCTTAAATTGAAAATAGGGTGCGTTTGCATGATCATGCGTAATCTTAGCTTTGCTGACGGTCTCGTTAACGGCACTAAAGTTATAGTAACGAATACTTCGCCGCGTATAATTACTGTACAAAAATCGGAAAATACACAAGAATATTTAATTCCTCGAATACTGTTCAAAGGTCCTATTGATCCCAACAGTCCTTTCGAGATGTGCCGCCGTCAATTTCCATTACAGTTATGTTACGCAATGACAATTCATAAAAGTCAGGGTCAAACAATAAGCCGTGTAGGACTAGACTTAAGATCAGATATGTTTAGTCACGGGCAATTATACGTTGCGTTAGGTCGTGTAACTAAAAAAGATCACATCCAAATTTTAATACATAAAGATCGCATTGTAGATGGCAAACCGTACGCGAAAAATATAACGATACCGGAATTACTGTAATCATGAATTTGAACTTGCGGCTGTCTTCATTAGGGACTAAAAATCAATTTAAAATTTAGAGCTACCTGAATAAGTTTTAAACTGTTCACCTCTATATCTCTGTAGGCACTTTAAAAATCAAGTTTTATAATCAATTAATCATGTCGACATGGCTATTCCGTGCGTTATTTTAATTTACTTTTTTTACATATTTAATTTATTTTTTACATTTATACTATTGTATTTTTACGTATACATTACACTAACAACGGGATTTTTATTATTATTTAAATTATGTGTTTTTAACAAAATATACAATAAGCATTATGTTCAGTGAAAGATCGAATCATAGCAACTATAACTATTACTAAATAAAACGTATCATGTGGTATTTTTGTTGAAATATGTGTTGATATGAAATCATTGTAGAGCCATACTACTGATCAGAAGCAAATCTTGTCTGATTGTGAGATATGAGAAATGAGTAATCGTTAGGTCAATTTATCCGAAAAGCACGAATCTGGATTGTACTCGGTGTCAACTCGTCGCCAAGTACACGGTTTAAGTGGAGTCAGTAAAACTGAGTGTTGGTACGAACTCGTCACTGAGATAGGTTGCCATAACAATGGCCAGTCAGTTTTAAGGTGATACGTATCAGCTCAATACTGGAACACATAACGTTGTCCGTAATGTGTTGGCCTGAGAGGCAGTCGATGTTGAATTGTTCAAGGAAGTGCAGGCTGACCTGTAGTCCGACTATGTTCGGTTGGTGCGGGTGTGTGGGGATTCACTTGGAATCATGACACGGTGGATCCACGTCCTCAATGCGTGATTTGCTACGAAATATTAGCGAACGTAAGTATGAGTTTGAGTAAGTTAACGCGACACATAGAAACAAAACATTCCCATTTCAAAAATAAACCAGTAGAATTAAAAATTAATAATTGACAGTTATCAAGTTTTCAAAAATATTGTTTCACATTTCATTTTTGTCTTTGAATTCGATTTTGTCAAAAGATAAAATATTTTCAAGGAGTTTAAGGCTTATGTTAACATAATGGTGTATCGGTAATAAATAATAAAAAATTGAATGTTGTCTTTTCTGAAAAATCTTTCTATACCGCCAGCTGTGTACGACACTTCTTTTATTGCTGTCCGGCACTAACTTTTTTTCGATCATATAATGTTTTTTAAGTACGTGCATAAAGATAGCTACTTAGAATTAAGTACATAAAAATGTTAAGTTTAAGTGAAATATATAAGGTCTCTGTCAAACCATTGTAATGCCCATCAGGGTCGTACATTTATCCGTGTAAGCCTATTTACATAATATGGAAACAATCATCGTGTGACTGTCATCAGTAACTGGATCACTTACTCCACGGTCGTGCATAAAATGGAGGTGAGAAAATAATATATAAAAATTAATATTAAATAAAAAAAATTTTATTAAGTAGTGAGTTACTCACAACATTATTTCATAAATATTTTTGCATTGTGTTGATATGTCTTTTAAATAAAAGCACTTTTTTATTTTCTTCAGATTACGCAGTGAAGGCGGGTTTCCTCAGTACTAAGAGGCAGCTGTTGGTGGTACTAAATGAAGAGACAATTCCACGAAATTTAAATACAACACATCTTGCATTGACCTAAGAAACACCAAATTCCATTATCAGACACAGAAAAAAAGGATAAATCAATGTTGCTAACGCTGCCATTCCAGCGTTCAACTGAAACACCTACTCCTATACAAATCGCGCATACAAAGCATGCAAGAGAAAGGTTTGGTTTCCTTAGTTACTTATGGGTAATTTATAGCAAAAAAAAAAAGTTTTTCGTTTTGTTGTCGTATATCTTGAAAATATTTCTAAAATGATTTACTGTTTTCAGAGCATCTACAAGCGGAAATTGGCTTTCCAGGACGGAGAGGGCGGCAAACCGCGTAATGCTTTAGATTTATAACTATGAAGCGTTAAACAATACGATACATTCTATATCAAGTCCCATTCAATATCGAAGTTCGATTTTTGAAGAAAATTTATGAAACAGTGGAATTATAAAAAAAAATTAAACATACGTTCAGCAATGGAACTTAATTCATCTCATCTTCTCATACAGACGAAAACTGAGAATAAAATCACTAAGTATTACTAACGCTGCCGTTTCAAATATCTGTGCCATACTACATGTGCATAAAGAGCAGGTGAGACAAATATTTTTTTCTTAGATTACATGATTATTTAGTTATCCTAAAATGAAAGTATTAATTTAAAAAAGTTACTGTTTCAGAGCGTGCACAAGTAAATAGTTCGTTCAAAACCAAAGTATCACCCTTGGATAAGACGAGAAACTAATGTGATGATGTTATTTTACATTAAGGGAGCAAGAAAAAGAAGATTAAAATAAATATAAGAATAAAAAAGAAAAAAATGAATATGAAAAAAAGTCGTAATCAAAATGCATGAAAAAAATTGAACATGCTAAGACGAAAAAAACACAAAATGAATACGAAAAAAATATCGTAATCAAAATGCATTAAAAAATATAATATGCAAACAAAAAATACAGATGTATTTAAGTTTACATTTACTTATTTTTAAGTTTAGATTAAAGAATTTCACGAATTCTGATATCACAAAAGTTTCACAAAATGTAAAAGACCATAGAATAAATAAAAGCCATTTTCGAAAAACATTCGTCTTTTAAGGATATCATAATTTTATATTCTGTATTCAGTCGAATTGTACGTAATATTCTGCTAAAAACTAGATAGTTATCGAATAACCCGAATATTTTTGACATCACTAATAACAACAGGTCTTGCAGTACTCTGAGTAAACATGACAGCAATAAAAGAAGTTTAGAAAAAAGTAAATTATAAAATATTATTATATTAGTGTTGATGTATCTTTCAGGCACCACAAGTATCCATATAAAAATGTATTCGCGTGATTCCTTTTTGATTAAACAACATAGCGTAGAAGGCGAGCCTATAAATCAATACTGGAAAGATAGATTATCATACACAAACACAGGTTTTCATATGAAGGAATTATTTAGACACTTTGCACATTGCGAAAACTAATTACGTCATTGAGCATCCAACACAACGTAACTATTACTCGGCTCTCACTCTTTGCTAAATGCAAAGATTGGTTTAGAGTTGTCATTAAGCATCCAACGTACACCAACATTTACACATACAGCTCTTCAGAGAGTGACTGAGACATCGGGCGTCTTACACACCTCAACATTTACACATTCACACGACTGACCCCGTCTGTTCACTCTTTGCTCAATGCGACATGAGACATCGGGGGGTCATACACACACCAACATTACACATTCACACGACTGACCCTGTCTCTTCACTCTTTGTTCAATGCAGAGAGTGACTGAGACATCGGGGGTCATACACACCAACATTACACATTCACACGACTGACCCCGTCTCTTCACTCTTTGCTCAATGCAGAGAGTGACTGAGACATCGGGGGTCATACACACACCAACATTACACATTCACACGACTGACCCCGTCTCTTCACTCTTTGCTCAATGCAGAGAGTGACTGAGACATCGGGGGTCATACACACACCAACATTACACATTCACACGACTGACCCCGTCTCTTCACTCTTTGCTCAATGCAGAGAGTGACTGAGACATCGGGGGTCATACACACACCAACATTACACATTCACACGACTGACCCCGTCTCTTCACTCTTTGTTCAATGCAGAGAGTGACTGAGACATCGGGGGTCATACACACACCAACATTACATATTCACACGACTGACCCCGTCTCTTCACTCTGCTCAATGCAGAGAGTGACTGAGACATCGGGGGTCATACACACACCAACATTACACATTCACACGACTGACCCCGTCTCTTCACTCTTTGCTCAATGCAGAGAGTGACTGAGACATCGGGGGTCATACACACACCAACATTACACATTCACACGACTGACCCCGTCTCTTCACTCTTTGCTCAATGCAGAGAGTGACTGAGACATCGGGGGTCATACACACACCAACATTACACATTCACACGACTGACCCCGTCTCTTCACTCTTTGTTCAATGCAGAGAGTGACTGAGACATCGGGGGTCATACACACACCAACATTACACATTCACACGACTGACCCCGTCTCTTCACTCTTTGCTCAATGCTGAGAGTGATTGAGACATCGGGCGTCATACACACACTAACATTACACATTCACACGACTGACCCCGTCTCTTCACTCTTTGCTCAATAACTATTTTTGAAAACTTGACAACTGTCAATTATTAATTTTTAATTCAACTGGTTTATTTTTGAAATGGGAATGTTTCGTTTCTATGTGACGCGTTAACTTACTCAAACTCATACTTACGCTAATATTTCGTAGCAAATCACGCATTGAGGACGTGGATCCACCGTGTCATGATTCCAAGTGAATCCCCACACATCCGCACCAACCGAACATAGTCGGACTACAGGTCAGCCTGCACTTCCTTGAACAATTCAACATCGACTACCGCTCAGGCCAACACATTACGGACAACGTTACGTGTTCCAGTATTGAGCTGATACTGATCACCTTAAAACTGACTGGCCATTGTTGTGGTAACCTATCTCAATGACGAGTTCGTACCAACACTCAGTTTTACTGACTCCACTTAAACCGTGTACTTGGCGACGAGTTGACACCGAGTACAATCCAAACTCGTGCTTGTCGGATAATTTGACTTAACAATAACTTATTTCTCATATCTCACAATCAGACAAGATTTGCTTCTGATCAGTAGTATGGCTTTACAATGATCTCACATCAAGATACATTTCACCAAAAATTGCCCGATACGTTTTATTTCTTAACAGTTATATTTAGCTAAGATGAGATTTTTTATTGTACCTAATGCATATTGCATATTGCGTCAATTTCACAAATTTCAATATAAATAATTTTCTCGTACATACACTAGCACGCTCAATATATTTTATATTAGTTAAAACTAGGTAGTTTTGTGTTGTTTTTTTAGTGAATACGGAGTTGACAGCCGATAGCAGTGAATGGAGAATGAAAACGGTGTGCTAGAGTGGGATAAGAGCAGGGATATGAATGTCATGGAATGGGCGTTGTTAAGATGTTGATCTCGGCTTTTCAGTCGCTAAGCCATGTCGGAGGCCTTCAGGCGGCTTAAAACTCCGACACCAGAGTTGGCCACTCATATGAAGAAGGAAGGAAAGGAAGGAAAATGAATGAAAAGTAGGTAGTTTTGTAGTGGTAATTGGTACTTAGTATGTTATTATATTTTCTATAATATGAATCACACTCATTCAACTAAACTTGCCAAATAAATATGTTTATAAATATTCAAATATTTTATAGAATAGATTTAATTTATTGTGTATTATAGATTGGTACTTTAGCTGATTTGCTACATTCATTATTAGTTCACATTATTAATTACTGTAAGTATTACTTTTAATAAACTCAGGCAAAAAGGGGTCTATACCGGGCGGTGAATGAAGATGAATAGTGAGTAGTTAATACATTTATGAAATGTATGAATGAAATGGACGTAGATAATTAGAATCACACACACCCAGTAGTACAAAGTAGCTAACTTTTTACTTTCTTAATTAGGTATTCCTATTACTAAACCTAGGTATGCAAGAAGGGGTCTATATGGAGCTGTGAATGAAGATGAATATTGAGTAGTTAATACATTTATGAAATGTACCTGGACGTAGATAATTAGAATCACACACACCCAGTAGTACAAAGTAGCTAACTTTTTACTTTCTTAATTAGTGTTAATATTCCTATTACTAAATCTAGGCAAGAAGGGGTCTATATCGAGCTGAGGATGAAGATGAGTAGTTAGTAGTTAAAACATTCATCAAATGTGCCTGGACGTAGCTGCGTAGATATTAATCAGAATCACACACACACACACACCCAGTATATATATATTTATAATATTTATTATTAATATCAGTTGTTAAAAGTACAGCTTTATGCGTAGAGTAAACTAACTTATTTTGCTGATAGATGTATTTAGCAAGTGTGGACTAGGCCTCCTGGGGACACCACCAAAAAAAAAACGCGCTTTTAGTCGTACCTCATAGGTGGTGTGGAAAATGACTTCCAAGTTTTATTTAGTTTTCCTAGCAGATATAACTACAGCTGCGCTGGCGACGCGGCGGCTGCGCGACGAGCGATGCGGCGACTGTGCGACACGGCAACGGCGCGTCGAGCGATGCGGCGACTGTGCGACGCGGCAACGTAAACACGTACGTTTATTTTTGTAAATTCATACACATTATACATAGAAAACACCCAAACCTGGGACAAATATATATAAATAATGCAATAATTTGTCCCGCAGCGTGTGCGACGCGCGGCAACGGCGCGGCGTGCGACGCGAAGGCTTTACAATGCGGCAACGGCGCGACGAGCGACACAGTAACGGCACGATGAGCGACGCGGCGACGGCGCGACATTTTTGTTGTAAATACACAAATAACATACATTAAACGTAGAAAAGACCCAGACCTGAGACAAATATATGTAAATAATGCAAACTAAATAATGCCCGCAGCATATGCGACGCGCAGCAACAGCGCGGCGTGCGACGCAGCGGCACTGCGACGCGGCGACAGCGTGACAAGTAACACTGCAACGACGCGACGAGCGACGCGATAACGACGCGACATTTTTCTTGTAAGTACATACACATAACATAAATAAATACCCAGACCTGAAAGAAATATATGTAAATACTGCAAACATTTGTGCCGCGACGGGAATCGGACCCGCAACCTTCTACGTCTCAGACGGACCTTAGCCTACTGAGCCAGAGGCCAAACCTTATGCCATGTATAAATTATATTAAAGTGATTAAGTATTTAAGAAGGAAAACGAGAATCTAGGTAACAGTTCTTAAGATATTGTTCGCCCATATAAGATTGTTGTTCTTCTGCAGATGGACCGAGCGTTCTGTCTTCCATGCCTCTGCGGCTCCGCACCAAGTTCCCGGGTCGAGGCCGACCCGTTGTCACGAGTTGTCACGATGGCGCGAGGCGATCGAGCGTGCCGCGGCAGGCAGCGGCCGCACAACTACCAGGAATGCACTAGGTAGTTAGGTACGTAAAGAATACAATATTGTAGGTATTTAGATCATTATTTAAAATTATCTATTTTATTTCATTTTTGATCTTTTACATAATAACCATTCGACATTTAGAACCAACCATTAGGAGCTTAAACGTCGAGCTCAGAACAGGGCGCAATGGCGCTCTAGAGAAATTAGAGGAAGCCTATGTCCAGCTGTGGACTGCTATAGACTGATGGTAATGATGATGATGATGATGAACCAATAGGTAATGTAATTTTAGGTGTTTTGAACATCGACAATTTAACTGTAGATGTTTTAATTTTAGATGATTTAATACGTTCGCTAACATCTACTTACCTCTTAGGCTACGTACACGAAGTCAGCGGGCGCGGGGCGGCGGCGGCGGCGGCGCGAGGAACGGCGCGTTTCAATGCATAGATTTATATGGGAGTGCCACCGCCGCCGCCCCGCAATCGCTTACTTCGAGACCGTAGCCTTAAATAATTAGTACTGGACAAGGAAATGTCGCCGACTGACGTGTTATTAGCTGTCGATGAAGTACAAGCACGTAATACAAATATATTATAAACTAACTTTCCCCAGCGGCTTCGCACGCGTGGTTTGTTAATAAAAGGTGGCCTATGTCACAATCCAAGGGGGCCTAATAGACAAAATTTCAAAACATTCAGCAATAGACAAAATTATCACATTAGATAAATAACGCGATAACTAAAAATTTTTCATACAGTTTTGACAGTTCGCGCGATATGTATCTAATGTGATAAATATATCGAATCACAAGAATCAGGGCCCATGGTCTTAATTACTAGATATATCAAACTTTCATTTATAATTTAAGTGAGATGCACTTATAACGCCTTTGCAGTACACCTCTGCAAAATATAGGAACCAAAATATAAGAGGATCGAGAAAACAATAATTTTTATTATTAGTATGGATACTAAACCTTATAATATGTTCTAGGTAAGCACGTGAGAATACCTCAGAGTATTACCTGGTCTTGAAAACAATATACATTAACATCTACCTACTGGACATGACTCCTACGCGTTGTCTCCGTATTATTTCAAGACACTATCCAAAGTGAAACCAGGTAATAACATTTGCAAAATACAATCAAACTTCAATAAGCACAAACCATCTGATAAATATAATTTATCCTTAATATAGCGGTTTTTCGCAATTTCTTTTTCATTTCAAATCTTCATAATTAGAAGAGTCGAGATAGGTTTGGGTTAACTTAGTTAATATTATGAAATAACCTGTACGTACACGTACAGGTTGACTACCACATCCTATTATAGTGTGGCATTAAAATAGTTATGTTAATGAATAAAAAAAACAGAAAACTAACATACATGACATAAAAGTCTAATGACTAAAACCATATCTCATATTTCATTTTGTTTTCGAACAGATAACAACTGAACGACGAGCATCTCATTGCGGCTGAAAATGGTGGTAATGATCGAGTCAAGCAAGATGATTTGAAAAGTATTACCCGATACAGATATATGGCACATTATTTATTTTATTTTGTCAATATATGTTTTTAAGTGGTTTAATAAATTTTTCTTTCTGTGTTTAACAAATTTTACCTACCTAATTATTATAAAAATTCAAAAATATAAAATGTATACACCTATTTCGAAATTGTTTTTTTTATTTAATAGCTAAAATGGCAGTAGGCGGTGTACATAGTACACAAACCTATGTACTCTTTACAGAAGAACCTCATTAATCCAGCTCTTAAAAACCTGTGAGTGCCGGATTATTGGAATATTCAGCTGGGTATATTGGTACGCGTAGTCGGGTTACGCGTATCTTGGAACGTCATATCTGTACTTGCAGCTACGCGTACACTTTGAGGAACTTTGAGCCGTGGTCAGTCGGTTTCGGCTCGCGTAGCGTATGGATCGATTGACCTCGCGTTCAGGTTCGCGGCGGTCCACAATAACTATACGCGTGCCCAGCGAACTCCGACTACGCGTATACAGGAACGCGCCAGTCGTACCCAGCTTTAGGATTACTACATTGTTCAAATATAAAATACTTATGTTAGTATTGTATACCTAATTTATTGCACAGCTTTTAAGTTAAACCTAAAATAAGGTATTAGTGATAACGACAATCAGGTAGTAGGTAGGTAGTAAAGGTATCTAATGTGTATCCTGAGTCTCAGTTGCCTAAACTCGGGTGGAAAGCCTGTGCGATAAGTTGACTACTACTACTGTATTTAAGGATTTAGAGGGTTCCACCAACCAACCCTCGCGAGCTGCGTGCAGCTCGCGCACCACCCAACCTCTAGTTATATTATATATAGCTCGATTACCACTGACTCACTCACTGACTGACTGATTGACATGATTGTTCTCCCAGATGCCACCTCGTAGGGTTAAAATTTTTGGTGGATTCGTATAGAGGGAGTGGGGGCGACCTCAGGAAAAATCTGACATTTCCCCTTTTCACCCCCTTTCACCCCCACCCCATATGTATCTCGGAAACTATAGGTCCTAGAGGGTTCGCGCTCAAACTAATGTTGCTCAGGGTTTATTTTTATGAAAGGATTCGAAAAAAAAAATTAGGGTTCCATACAAAAAAAAAATAGTCCCATACAAAATTTTCACCCCCTCATACAAAACTTTTTTTTCTTTACTTTAATGACATGTGTCGATGTTTGGTGGAATCGTATAGATATTTAGTGTAGGTAAGGTGAAGGTGTAGGTGTAGGGTAGTTGTAGGGTAGTTGTAGGGTAGTTGTAGGGTAGGTGTAGGGTAGTTGTAGGGTAGTTGTAGGGTAGGTGTAGGGTAGATGTAGGGTAGTTGTAGGGTAGGTGTAGGGTAGTTGTAGGGTAGTTGTAGGGTAGGTGTAGGGTAGTTGTAGGGTAGTTGTAGGGTAGGTGTAGGGTAGGTGTAGGGTAGTTGTAGGGTAGGTGTAGGGTAGGTGTAGGGTAGTTGTAGGGTAGTTGTAGGGTAGGTGTAGAGTAGTTGTAGGGTAGATGTAGGGTAGTTTTAGGGTAGTTGTAGGGAGGTGTAGGGTAGTTGTAGGGTAGGTGTAGGGTAGAGTTAGGGTATTTCGATTTTGATTTCGATTTCGATTTCGATTTCGATTTCGATTTCGATTTCAATTTCGATTTCGATTTCGATTTCGATTTCGATTTCGATTTCGATTTCGATTTTATTGCTTCTTTTACATCGAAATCCTCTTATATAGCATTTACCACGTTGATATCTTCTTTGATTGTTCCTTTTACATCAATATCATCTCTTATAGCATCATCCTCTTGGTTATCCTTTTTGATTGTTTCTTCCACATCAGTTAACTTTTTTGATTGCTTCTTCAACTTCGATATCCTCTTTGATTGCTTCTTTCACTTCAAAATCCTGTCTTATAGCTTTACAATGCACGCCAAAACCGCGAGCTGCGTGCAGCTCGCGCACCACCCAACCTCTAGTTATTATATTATATATAGCTCGATTACCACTGACTGACTGACTGACATGATTGTTCTCCCAGATGCCACCTCGTAGGGTTAAAATTTTTGGTGGATTCGTATAGAGGGAGTGGGGGCGACCTCAGGAAAAATCTGACATTTCCACTTTTCACCCCCTTTCACCCCCACCCCCCATGTATCTCGGAAACTATAGGTCGTAGAGGGTTCGCGCTCAAACTAATGTTGCTCAGGGTTTATTTTTATGTAAGGATTCGAAAAAAAAAATTAGGGTTCCATACAAAAAAAAATAGTCCCATACAAAATTTTCACCCCCTCATACAAAACTTTTTTTTCTTTACTTTAATGACATGTGTCGATGTTTGGTGGAATCGTATAGATATTTAGTGTAGGTTAGGTGAAGGTGTAGGTGTAGGGTAGTTGTAGGGTAGTTGTAGGGTAGTTGTAGGGTAGGTGTAGGGTAGTTGTAGGGTAGTTGTAGGGTAGTCGTAGGGTAGGTGTAGGGTAGTTGTAGGGTAGGTGTAGGGTAGTTGTAGGGTAGTTGTAGGGTAGGTGTAGGGTAGTTGTAGGGTAGTCGTAGGGTAGGTGTAGGGTAGTTGTAGGGTAGGTGTAGGGTAGTTGTAGGGTAGTTGTAAGGTAGGTGTAGGGTAGGTTTAGGGTAGGTGTAGGGTAGTTGTAGGGTAGTTGTAGGGTAGGTGTAGGGTAGTTGTAGGGTAGTTGTAGGGTAGTTGTAGGGTAGGAGTAGGGTAGTTGTAGGGTAGTTGTAGGGTAGGTGTAGGGTAGTTGTAGGGTAGGTGTAGGGTAGGTGTAGGGTAGTTGTAGGGTAGTTGTTGGTCGATTTCGATTTCGATTTTGATTTCGATTGCTTCTTCTTTTTCTGTGATATCATCGTCGATTTCAATTTCGATTTCGGTTTCGATTTCGATTTCGATTTCGATTTCGATTTCGATTTCGATTTCGATTTCGATTTCGATTTCGATTTCGATTTCGATTTCGATTTCGATTTCGATTTCGATTTCGATTTCGATTTCGATTTCGATTTCGATTTCGATTTCGATTTCGATTTCGATTTCGATTTCGATTTCGATTTCGATTTCGATTTCGATTTCGATTTCGAGCTATCCGCTTTGATGGCATCTTTCTTTTCGATATCATCGTTGATTACTTCTTCCTCTTCGAAACCCTCTCTGATTGCTTTACAATTGAAAACATAAACCGCGAGCTGCGTGCAGCTCGCGCACCACCCAACCTCTAGTTATTATTATATTATATATAGCTAAACTACCACTGACTCACTCACTGACTCACTGACATGATTGTTCTCCCAGATGCCACCTCGTAGGGTTGAAATTTTTGGTGGATTCGTATAGAGGGAGTGGGGGCGACCTCAGGAAAAATCTGACATTTCCCCTTTTCAACCCCTTTCACCCCCACCCCCCATGTATCTCGGAAACTATAGGTCGTAGAGGGTTCGCGCTCAAACTAATGTTGCTCAGGGTTTATTTTTATGTAAGGATTCGAAAAAAAAAATTAGGGTTCCATACAAAAAAAAAATAGTCCCATACAAAATTTTCACCCCCTCATACAAAACTTTTTTTTCTTTACTTTAATGACATGTGTCGATGTTTGGTGGAATTGTATAGGTAGGACAGGTGTAGGGTAGGTGTAGGGTAGGTGTATGGTAGTTGTAGGGTAGTTGTAGGGTAGGTGTAGGGTAGGTGTAGGGTAGTTGTAGGGTAGGTGTAGGGTAGGTGTAGGGTAGTTGTAGGGTAGGTGTAGGGTAGGTGTAGGGTAGTTGTAGGGTAGTTGTAGGGTAGGTGTAGGGTAGGTGTAGGGTAGTTGTAGGGTAGTTGTAGGGTAGGTGTAGGGTAGGTGTAGGGTAGTTGTAGGGTAGTTGTAGGGTAGTTGTAGGGTAGTTGTAGGATAGGTGTTGGTTTTCGTTTTCGTTTTCGTTTTCGTTTTCGTTTTCGTTTTCGTTTTCGTTTTCGTTTTCGTTTTCGTTTTCGTTTTCGTTTTCGTTTTCGTTTTCGTTTTCGTTTTCTTTTTCGTTTTCGTTTTCGATTTCGATTTCGATTTCGATTTCGATTTCGATTTCGATTTCGATTTCGATTTCGATTTCGATTTCGATTTCGATTTCGATTTCGATTTCGATTTCGATTTCGATTTCGATTTCGATTTCGATTTCGATTTCGATTTCGATTTCGATTTCGATTTCGATTTCGATTTCGATTTCGATTTCGATTTCGATTTCGATTTCGATTTCGATTTCGATTTCGATTTCGATTTCGATTTCGATTTCGATTTCGATTTCGATTTCGATTTCGATTTCGATTTCGATTTCGATTTCGATTTCGATTTCGATTTCGATTTCGATTTCGATTTCGATTTCGATTTCGATTTCGATTTCGATTTCGATTTCGATTTCGATTTCGATTTCGATTTCGATTTCGATTTCGATTTCGATTTCGATTTCGATTTCGATTTCGATTTCGATTTCGATTTCGATTTCGATTTCGATTTCGATTTCGATTTCGATTTCGATTTCGATTTCGATTTCGATTTCGATTTCTTCTTTTACATCGAAATCCTCTTATATAGCATTTACCACATTGATATCTTCTTTGATTGCTCCTTTTACATCAATATCATCTCTTATAGCATCTTTCACTTCGATATCTTCTTTGATTGCTTCTTTTACATCAATATCC
The DNA here is from genome assembly GCA_951804965.1 of Horisme vitalbata. Lineage (NCBI taxonomy): Eukaryota > Metazoa > Arthropoda > Insecta > Lepidoptera > Geometridae > Horisme > Horisme vitalbata. Next base: position 11,268 of record CATORE010000007.1, on the reverse strand, counting down.
TCTTGATTAGCATCCGCCACTTTGATATCTTCTTTGATTGCTTCTTACACTTCAAAATCCTCTTTGATAGCTCTTCAATGCAACACCAAAACCGCGAGCTGCGTGCAGCTCGCGCACCACCCAACCTCTAGTTATATTATATATAGCTCGATTACCACTCACTCACTGACTGACTGACTCATTGACATGATTGTTCTCCCAGATGCCACCTCGTAGGGTTGAAATTTTTGGTGGATTCGTATAGAGGGAGTGGGGGCGACCTCAGGAAAAATCTGACATTTCCCCTTTTCACCCCCTTTCACCCCCACCCCCCATGTATCTCGGAAACTATAGGTCGTAGAGGGTTTGCGCTCAAACTAATGTTGTTAAGGGTGCATTTTAATAAAAGGATCCGACAAAAAAAATTGGGGTCCCATACAAAAAAAAAATTATCCCATACAAAATTTTCACCCCTTCATACAATTTTTTTTTTCTTTTCGTCGATCACACGGTTGTTCTCCCAGATGGAATCTTATAGATATTTAGTGAAGTGTAGGTGTTGAGTAGGTGTTGGGTAGGTGTTGGGTAGGTGTTGGGTAGGTGTTGGGTAGGTGTTGGGTAGGTGTTGGGTAGGTGTTGGGTAGGTGTTGGGTAGGTGTTGGGTAGGTGTTGGGTAGGTGTTGGGTAGGTGTTGGGTAGGTGTTGGGTAGGTGTTGGGTAGGTGTTGGGTAGGTGTTGGGTAGGTGTAGAGTAGGTGTAGGGTAGGTGTAGAGTAGGTGTAGAGTAGGTTAGGGTGGTGTTGGTTGAGATTTCGATTTCGATTTTTATTTCGATTTCGATTTCGATTTCGATTTCGATTTCGATTTCGATTTCGATTTCGATTTCGATTTCGATTTTGATGTCGATTTCGATTTGATTGCTTCTTTTACATCGATATCCTCTTTTATAGCATTTACCACTTCGATATCTTCTTTGATTGCTCTTTTGACATCAATATCATCTCTTATAGCATCATCCTCTTGTTTATCCATTTTGATTGTTTTTTCCACATCAGTTAACATTTTTGATTGCTTCTTTCACTTCAAAATTCTGTCTTATTTCGCTTTATAATGCAAGCCAAAACCGCGAGCTGCGTGCAGCTCGCGCACCACCCAACCTCTAGTTATATTATATATAGCTCGATTACCACTCACTCACTGACTGACTGACTCATTGACATGATTGTTCTCCCAGATGCCACCTCGTAGGGTTGAAATTTTTGGTGGATTCGTATAGAGGGAGTGGGGGCGACCTCAGGAAAAATCTGACATTTCCCCTTTTCACCCCCTTTCACCCCCACCCCCCATGTATCTCGGAAACTATAGGTCGTAGAGGGTTCGCGCTCAAACTAATGTTGCTCAGGGTTTATTTTTATGTAAGGATTCGAAAAAAAAAATTAGGGTTCCATACAAAAAAAAAATAGTCCCATACAAAATTTTCACCCCCTCATACAAAATTTTTTTTTTCTTTTGTTTTGTGGAATCGTATAGATATTTAGTGTAGGTTAGGTGAAGGTGTAGGTGTAGGGTAGTTTAAGGGTAGTTGTAGGGAAGTTGTAGGGTAGTTGTAGGGTAGTTGTAGGGTAGGTGTAGGGTAGTTGTAGGGTAGTTGTAGGGTAGGTGTAGGGTAGGTGTAGGGTAGGTGTAGGGTAGTTGTAGGGTAGTTTTAGGCTAGGTGTAGGGTAGTTGTAGGGTAGTTGTAGGGTAGGTGTATGGTAGGTGTAGGTTAGGTGTAGGGTAGTTGTGGCGTAGCTGTAGAGTAGCTGTAGGGTACTAGGTGTAGGGTAGTTGTAGGGTAGTTGTAGAGTAGCTGTAGGGTAGTTGTAGGGTAGTTGTAGGGTAGTTGTAGGGTAGGTGTAGGGTAGGTGTAGGGTAGTTGTGGGGTAGTTGTAGGGTAGGTGTAAGGTAGTTGTAGGGTAGGTGTAGGGTAGTTGTAGGGTAGGTGTAGGGTAGTTGTAGGGTAGGTGTAGGGTAGTTGTAGGGTAGGTGTAGGGTAGTTGTTGGATTTCGATTTCGGTTTCGGTTTCGGTTTCGGTTTCGGTTTCGGTTTCGATTTCAATTTCGATTTCGATTTCGATTTCGATTTCGATTTCGATTTCGATTTCGATTTCGATTTCGATTTCGATTTCGATTTCGATTTCGATTTCGATTTCGATTTCGATTTCGATTTCGATTTCGATTTCGATTTCGATTTCGATTTCGATTTCGATTTCGATTTCGATTTCGATTTCGATTTCGATTTCGATTTCGATTTCGATTTCGATTTCGATTTCGATTTCGATTTCGATTTCGATTTCGATTTCGATTTCGATTTCGATTTCGATTTCGATTTCGATTTCGATTTCGATTTCGATTTCGATTTCGATTTCGATTTCGATTTCGATTTCGATTTCGATTTCGATTTCGATTTCGATTTCGATTTCGATTTCGATTTCGATTTCGATTTCGATTTCGATTTCGATTTCGATTTCGATTTCGATTTCGATTTCGATTTCGATTTCGATTTCGATTTCGATTTCGATTTCGATTTCGATTTCGATTTCGATTTCGATTGCGATTTCGATTTGCTTCTTTTATATCAATATTCTCTTTGATTCCTTTTCTTACATCAATATCCTCTGTTTAAGCAACATCCTCTTATATATCCTCTTTAATTGCTTCTTTTACATCGATATCTTCTTTAATAACATCTTTCACTTCGCTTTCTGCTTTGATGGCATCTTTCTCTTCGATATCATCGTTGATTGCTTCTTTCTCTTCAATATTCTCTTTGATTGCTTTTTCCACATCGATATCTTCTTTGATTGCTTCTCCCACATCAATATCATCTTTGATTGCTTCTCCCACAGCAATATCTTTTTTGATTGCTTCTTCCATCAAAACATAAACCGCGAGCTGCGTGCAGCTCGCGCACCACCCAACCTCTAGTTATTATATTATATATAGCTCGATTACCACTGACTCACTCACTGACTGATTGACATGATTGTTCTCCCAGATGCCACCTCGTAGGGTTAAAATTTTTGGTGGATTCGTATATAGGGAGTGGGGGCGACCTCAGGAAAAATCTGACATTTCCACTTTTCACCCCCTTTCACCCCCACCCCCCATGTATCTCGGAAACTATAGGTCGTAGAGGGTTTGCGCTCAAACTAATGTTGCTCAGGGTTTATTTTAATATAAGGATCCGTAAAAAAAAAATAGGGTTCCATACAAAAAAAAAATTATCCCATACAAAATTTTCACCCCTTCATACAAAACTTTTTTTTTCTTTTCGTCGATCACACGGTTGTTCTCCCAGATGGAATTGTATAGATATTTAGTGTAGTGTAGGTGTAGGGGTAGGGTAGGTGTTGGGTAGGTGTTGGGTAGGTGTTGGGTAGGTGTTGGGTAGGTGTTGGGTAGGTGTAGAGTAGGTGTAGGGTAGGTGTAGAGTAGGTGTAGAGTAGGTGTAGAGTAGGTGTAGGGTAGGTGTAGGGTAGTTGTAGGGTAGTTGTAGGGTATTTGTAGGGTAGGTTTAGGGTTGGTGTAGGGTAGTTGTAGGGTAGTTGTAGGGTAGTTGAAGGGTAGTTGTAGGGTAGGTGTAGGTTAGTTGTAGGGTAGTTGTAGGGTAGTTGTAGGGTAGGTGTAGGGTTGGTGTACGGTAGTTGTAGGGTAGTTGTAGGGTAGTTGTAGGGTAGGTGTAGGGTAGGTGTAGGGTAGTTGTAGAGTAGTTGTAGGGTAGTTGTTGGTCGATTTCGATTTCGATTTCGATTTCGATTTCGATTTCGATTTCGATTTCGATTTCGATTTCGATTTCGATTTCGATTTCGATTTCGATTTCGATTTCGATTTCGATTTCGATTTCGATTTCGATTTCGATTTCGATTTCGATTTCGATTTCGATTTCGATTTCGATTTCGATTTCGATTTCGATTTCGATTTCGATTTCGATTTCGATTTCGATTTCGATTTCGATTTCGATTTCGATTTCGATTTCGATTTCGATTTCGATTTCGATTTCGATTTCGATTTCGATTTCGATTTCGATTTCGATTTCGATTTCGATTTCGATTTCGATTTCGATTTCGATTTCGATTTCGATTTCGATTTCGATTTCGATTTCGATTTCGATTTCGATTTCGATTTCGATTTCGATTTCGATTTCGATTTCGATTTCGATTTCGATTTCTTCTTTGATTGCTTCTTTTACATCAATATCATCTCTTAAAGCATCATCCTCTTGGTTATCCTTTTTGGTTGTTTCTTCCACATCAGTTAACTTTTTGATTGCTTCTTCAACTTCGATATCCTTTTTGATTGCTTCTTTCACTTCACAATCCTGTCTTATAGCTTTACAATGCACGCCAAAACCGCGAGCTGCGTGCAGCTCGCGCACCACCCAACCTCTAGTTATACTATATATAGCTCGATTACCACTCACTCACTCACTCACTCACTGACTGATTGACATGATTGTTCTCCCAGATGCCACCTCGTAGGGTTGAAAATTTTGGTGGATTCGTATAGAGGGAGTGGGGGTGACCTCAGGAAAAATCTGACATTTCCACTTTTCACCCCCTTTCACCCCCACCCCATATGTATCTCGGAAACTATGGGTCGTAGAGGGTTCGCGCTCAAACTAATGTTGCTCAGGGTGCACTTTAATATAAGGATCCGAAAAAAAAAATTAGGGTTCCGTACAAAAAAAATTTATCCCATACAAAATTTTCACCCCCTTCATACAAAACTTTTTTTTTCTTTTCGTCAATGACACTGTTGTTCTCCCAGATGGAATCGTATAGATATTTAGTGACGTGTTGGTGTAGGGGTAGGGAAGGGGTGTCTTTTTTGTCTATTTAGTCTATTTAGTCTATTTAGTCTATTTAGTCTATTTAGTCTATTTTGACTATTTTGTCTATTTTGTCTATTTTGTCTATTTTGTCTATTTTGTCTATTTTGTCTATTTTGTCTATTTTGTCTATTTTGTCTATTTTGTCTATTTTGTCTATTTTGTCTATTTTGTCTTTTTTGTCTTTTTTGTCTTTTTTGTCTTTTTTGTCTTTTTTGTCTTTTTTGTCTTTTTTGTCTTTTTTGTCTTTTTTGTCTTTTTTGTCTTTTTTGTCTTTTTTTTTTTTTTGTCTATTTTGTCTTTTTTGTCTTTTTTGTCTTTTTTGTCTTTTTTGTCTTTTTTGTCTTTTTTGTCTTTTTTGTCTTTTTTGTCTTTTTTGTCTTTTTTGTCTTTTTTGTCTTTTTTGTCTTTTTTGTCTATTTTGTCTATTTTGTCTTTTTTGTCTTTTTTGTCTATTTTGTCTTTTTTGTCTATTTTGTCTATTTTGTCTATTTTGTCTATTTTGTCTATTTTGTCTATTTTGTCTATTTTGTCTATTTTGTCTATTTTGTCTATTTTGTCTTTTTTGTCTTTTTTGTCTTTTTTGTCTTTTTTGTCTTTTTTGTCTTTTTTGTCTTTTTTGTCTTTTTTGTCTTTTTTGTCTTTTTTGTCTTTTTTGTCTTTTTTGTCTTTTTTGTCTTTTTTGTCTTTTTTGTCTTTTTTGTCTTTTTTGTCTTTTTTGTCTTTTTTGTCTTTTTTGTCTTTTTTGTCTTTTTTGTCTTTTTTGTCTTTTTTGTCTTTTTTGTCTTTTTTGTCTTTTTTGTCTTTTTTGTCTTTTTTGTCTTTTTTGTCTTTTTTGTCTTTTTTGTCTTTTTTGTCTTTTTTGTCTTTTTTGTCTTTTTTGTCTTTTTTGTCTTTTTTGTCTTTTTTGTCTTTTTTGTCTTTTTTGTCTTTTTTGTCTTTTTTGTCTTTTTTGTCTTTTTTGTCTTTTTTGTCTTTTTTGTCTTTTTTGTCTTTTTTGTCTTTTTTGTCTTTTTTGTCTTTTTTGTCTTTTTTGTCTTTTTTGTCTTTTTTGTCTTTTTTGTCTTTTTTGTCTTTTTTGTCTTTTTTGTCTTTTTTGTCTTTTTTGTCTTTTTTGTCTTGTTTGTCTTTTTTGTCTTTTTTGTCTATTTTGTCTTTTTTGTTTTTTTCCGTCATCTATATCCTCTTTGATTTTCTATATTCGAAGAAAAAAACTATATTTCGTTAAAAATTTTAAATCGCTTGTATTTCCTTAACGGTTAGAGATAGACATGCAAAACTGTTACGAAATATTGTTTTTTTTTTGCTTAGCTGGCTTATTTCACTAAAATATCCTCTGTGATTGTTGCTTCCACTCTGATGTAGTCTTTTATTGCTTCGTTCACTTCGATATCCTCAGTGATTGCTAAATCCACTTCGATATTATCTTCGATTGCTTTTTTTATTTCGATATTCTCTTTGATTGCTTCTCTCACACGCTATCCTCTTTGATTGTTTCTTCCACTTCGACATCCTTTTGGATTACTTCTTCCAGATCAATCATCTTTGTTTGCTTGTTTTACATCAATATCCTCTTTTGTAGCATCTTCGATTTCGATATCTTCATTGACTGCTTCTTTTGCATCGATATCGTCTTTGATAACATCTTTCACTTCGCTATCCGCTTTGATTGCATCTTTCTCTTTGATAGCATCGTTGATTGCTTCTTCCTCTTCGAAACCCTCTCTGATTGCTTTACAATTAAAAACATAAACCGCGAGCTGCGTGCAGCTCGCGCACCACCCAACCTCTAGTTATACTATATATAGCTCGATTACCACTCACTCACTCACTCACTGACTGACTGATTGACATGATTGTTCTCCCAGATGCCACCTCGTAGGGTTGAAATTTTTGGTGGATTCGTATAGAGGGAGTGGGGGCGACCTCAGGAAAAATCTGACATTTCCCATTTTCACCCCCTTTCACCCCCACCCCCCATGTATCTCGGAAACTATAGGTCGTAGAGGGTTCGCGCTCAAACTAATGTTGCTCAGGGTTCATTTTTATATATGGATCCGAAAAAAAAATAAGGGTTCCATACAAAAAAAAAATAGTCCCATACAAAATTTTCACCCCTTCATACAATTTTTTTTTTCTTTACTTTAATGGCATGTGTCGATGTTTGGTGGAATCGTATAGATATTTAGTGTAGGTTAGGTGAAGGTGTAGGTGTAGGGTAGTTGTAGGGTAGGTGTAGGGTAGTTGTAGGGTAGTTGTAGGGTAGGTGTAGGGTAGGTGTAGGGTAGTTGTAGGGTAGTTGTAGGGTAGTTGTAGGGTAGGTGTAGGGTAGGTGTAGGGTAGTTGTAGGGTAGTTGTAGGGTAGTTGTAGGGTAGTTGTAGGGTAGTTGTAGGGTAGGTGTAGGGTAGTTGTAGGGTAGTTGTAGGGTAGGTGTAGGGTAGTTGTAGGGTAGTTGTAGGGTAGTTGTAGGGTAGTTGTAGGGTAGTTGTAGGGTAGTTGTAGGGTAGGTGTAGGGTAGTTGTAGGGTAGTTGTAGGGTAGTTGTAGGGTAGTTGTAGGGTAGTTGTACAGTAGGTGTAGGGTAGTTGTAGGGTAGTTGTAGGGTAGTTGTAGGGTAGGTGTAGGGTAGGTGTAGGGTAGGTGTATGGTAGGTGTAGGGTAGTTGTAGCGTAGCTGTAGAGTAGCTGTAGGGTAGGTGTAGGGTAGTTGTTGGTCGATTTCGATTTCGATTTCGATTTCGATTTCGATTTCGATTTTGATTTCGATTTCGATTTCAATTTCGATTGTTGTCTTCGATTTCTCTTTCATCAATATCCTCTGTTATAGCATCATCCTCCTAGATATGCTCTTTGATTGATTCTTTACCATCGATATTCTTTTTGATTGCTTCTCTTACATCAATTTCCTCAATTTTAGCATCTTCTATTTCAATGTCCTCTTAGATTGATTCTTTCACTTCTAAATCCTCATCGATTGCTTCTTCTACTTGGATAACTTTTTAAATTGCTTCTTACACTTCAAAATCCTCTTTGATAGCTCTTCAATGCAACACCAAAACCGCGAGCTGCGTGCAGCTCGCGCACCACCCAACCTCTAGTTATATTATATATAGCTTGATTACCACTCACTCACTCACTCACTCACTGACTGACTGATTGACATGATTGTTCTCCCAGATGCCACCCCGTAGGGTTGAAATTTTTGGTGGATTCGTATAGAGGGAGTGGGGGCGACCTCAGGAAAAATCTGACATTTCCCCTTTTCACCCCCTTTCACCCCCACCCCCCATGTATCTCGGAAACTATAGGTCGTAGAGGGTTCGCGCCCAAACTAATATTGCTCAGGGTGCTTTTTAATTTAAGGATCCGAGAAAAAAAATTAGGGTCCCATACAAAAAAAAATTATCCCATACAAAATTTTCACCCCTTCATACAAAACTTTTTTTTCTTTACTTTAATGACATGTGTCGATGTTTGGTGGAATCGTATATAGTGTAGGTTATATATTTAGTGTAGGTTAGGTGAAGGTGTAGGTGTAGGGTAAGTGTTGGGTAGGTGTAGGGTAGGTGTAGGGTAGGTGTAGGGTAGGTGTAGGGTAGGTGTAGGGTAGTTGTAGGGTAGTTGTTGGGTAGGTGTAGGGTAGTTGTAGGGTAGTTGTTGGGTAGGTGTAGGGTAGTTGTAAGGTAGTTGTAGGGTAGGTGTAGGGTAGGTGTAGGGTAGTTGTAGGGTATTCGTAGGGTAGGTGTAGGGTAGTTGTAGCGTAGTTGTAGGGTAGGTGTTGGTTTTCGTTTTTCTTTTCAATTAAGTTTTCGTTTTCGTTTTCGTTTTCGTTTTCGTTTTCGTTTTCGTTTTCGTTTTCGTTTTCGTTTTCGTTTTCGTTTTCGTTTTCGTTTTCGTTTTCGTTTTCGTTTTCGTTTTCGTTTTCGTTTTCGTTTTCGTTTTCGTTTTCGTTTTCGTTTTCGTTTTCGTTTTCGATTTCGATTTCGATTTCGATTTCGATTTCGATTTCGATTTCGATTTCGATTTCGATTTCGATTTCGATTTCGATTTCGATTTCGATTTCGATTTCGATTTCGATTTCGATTTCGATTTCGATTTCGATTTCGATTTCGATTTCGATTTGCTTCTTTTACATCGATATCTTCTTTAATAACATCTTCCACTTCGCTATCTGCTTTGATGGCATCTTTCTCTTCGATATCATCGTTGATTGCTTCTTTCTCTTCAATATCTTCTTTGATTGCTTCTCCCACATCAATATCTTTTTTGATTGCTTCTTCAATCAAAACATAAACCGCGAGCTGCGTGCAGCTCGCGCACCACCCAACCTCTAGTTATACTATATATAGCTCGATTACCACTGACTCACTCACTGACTGACTGACTGACTGACTGACTGATTGACATGATTGTTCTCCCAGATGCAACCTCGTAGGGTTATAATTTTTGGTGGCATCGTATAGAGGGAGTAGGGGCGACCTCAGGAAAAATCGGACATTTCCCCTTTTCACCCCCATTCACCCCCATCCCCCATGTATCTCGGAAACTATGGGTCGTAGAGGGTTCGCGTTCAAACTAATGTTGCTCAGGGTGCTTTTTAATATAAGGATCCGTAAAAAAAAATTAGGATTTCATACAAAAAAAAGTTATCCCATACAAAATTTTCACCCCCTCATACAAAACTTTTTTTTTCTTTTCGTCCATCACACGGTTTTTCTCCCAGGTGTAGGTGTAGGGGTAGGGTAGGTGTTGGGTCGGTGTTGGGTAGGTGTAGCAGGGGTAGGGTACTTTTTTGTCTTTTTTGTCTTTTTTGTCTTTTTTGTCTTTTTTGTCTTTTTTGTCTTTTTTGTCTTTTTTGTCTTTTTTGTCTTTTTTGTCTTTTTTGTCTTTTTTGTCTTTTTTGTCTTTTTTGTCTTTTTTGTCTTTTTTGTCTTTTTTGTCTTTTTTGTCTTTTTTGTCTTTTTTGTCTTTTTTGTCTTTTTTGTCTTTTTTGTCTTTTTTGTCTTTTTTGTCTTTTTTGTCTTTTTTGTCTTTTTTGTCTTTTTTGTCTTTTTTGTCTTTTTTGTCTTTTTTGTCTTTTTTGTCTTTTTTGTCTTTTTTGTCTTTTTTGTCTTTTTTGTCTTTTTTGTCTTTTTTGTCTTTTTTGTCTTTTTTGTCTTTTTTGTCTTTTTTGTCTTTTTTGTCTTTTTTGTCTTTTTTGTCTTTTTTGTCTTTTTTGTCTTTTTTGTCTTTTTTGTCTTTTTTGTCTTTTTTGTCTTTTTTGTCTTTTTTGTCTTTTTTCTTTTTTGTCTTTTTTGTCTTTTTTGTCTTTTTTGTCTTTTTTGTCTTTTTTGTCTTTTTGTCTTTTTTGTCTTTTTTGTCTTTTTTGTCTTTTTTGTCTTTTTTGTCTTTTTTGTCTTTTTTGTCTTTTTTGTCTTTTTTGTCTTTTTTGTCTTTTTTGTCTTTTTTGTCTTTTTTGTCTTTTTTGTCCCATACAAAATTTTCACCCCCTCATACAAAACTTTTTTTTTTTTTACTTTAATGACATGTGTCGCTGTTTGGTGGAATCGTATAGATATTTAGTGTAGGTTAGGTGAAGGTGTAGGTGTAGGGTAGTTGTAGGGTAGTTGTAGGGTAGTTGTAGGGTAGTTGTAGGGTAGTTGTAGGGTAGGTGTAGGGTAGGTGTAGGGTAGGTGTAGGGTAGGTGTAGGGTAGGTGTAGGGTAGGTGTAGGGTAGGTGTAGGGTAGGTGTAGGGTAGTTAGGGTAGTTGTAGAGTAGGTGTAGGGTAGGTGTAGGGTAGTTGTAGGGTAGTTGTAGGGTAGTTGTAGGGTAGTTGTAGGGTAGGTGTAGGGTAGGTGTTGGTTTTCGGTTTCGGTTTCGGTTTCGGTTTCGATTTTGATTTCGATTTCGGTTTCGGTTTCGGTTTCGGTTTCGGTTTCGGTTTCGGTTTCGGTTTCGGTTTCGGTTTCGGTTTAGGTTTCGGTTTCGGTTTCGGTTTCGGTTTCGGTTTCGGTTTCGGTTTCGGTTTCGGTTTCGGTTTCGGTTTCGGTTGCGGTTTCGGTTTCGGTTTCGGTTTCGGTTTCGGTTTCGGTTTCGGTTTCGGTTTCAGTTTCGATTTCGATTTCGATTTCGATTTCGATTTCGATTTCGATTTCGATATCAATTTCGATTGCTTCTTCTTCTTTGATATCATCGTTTATTGCTTCTTCCTCATCGATATTCTCTTTGATTGTTTCTTCCACATCAGATAACTTCTTTAATTGCTTCTTCCACATCAGATAACTTCTTTAATTGCTTCTTGGACTTCGATATCCTCTTTGATTGTTTCTTCCACTTCTAAATCCTCATCAATTGCTTCTCCTACTTCGATATCCTCTTGATTGCTTCTTCAACTTCGATATCCTCTTTGATTGTTTCCAAACGGGGCAGGCCTCGGAAGCG
>CATORE010000006.1:0-30971 GCA_951804965.1 Horisme vitalbata | reverse complement strand
GATTTTGATTTCGATGTCGATTTTTATTTTTTGATTGCTTCTACCACGTGTTTGTTTGTTATTTTATTTATTCGTTTTTGTTTTCTTGATTGTTACTTTAATATTGACAACCTCTTTGACTGCTTTTTCCTCTTCGATATTCTCTTTGATTGCTTTATTCACATTGATATCCTCTTTCATTGGTTCTTCCTCTTCGATATAGTTTTTGATTGCTTCTCCTATAACAGATATCTTCTTTGATTGATTTTTTAACATCGATATCCTCTTAGAATGTGTCTTTTACTTTGATGTTTTCCTTGTTTGCTTCTTCAACTTCATTTACCTCTTTGATTGCTACTTTCTATTTGAAATCCTATTTGATAGCGATAAGATGCAAAACATAAACCGCGAGCTGCGTGCAGCTCGCGCACCACCCAACCTCTAGTTATACTATATATAGCTCGATTACCACTCACTCACTCACTGATTCACTGACTGACATGATTGTTCTCCCAGATGCCACCTCGTAGGGTTAAAATTTTTGGTGGATTCGTATAGAGGGAGTGGGGGCGACCTCAGGAAAAATCTGACATTTCCACTTTTCACCCCCTTTCACCCCCACCCCCAATGTATCTCGGAAACTATAGGTCGTAGAGGGTTCGCGCTCAAACTAATATTGCTCAGGGTGCTTTTTAATATAAGGATCCGAAAAAAAAAATTAGGGTTACATACAAAAAAAAAAATATCCCATACAAAATTTTAAACCCCTCATACAATTTTTTTTTTCTTTACTTTAATGGCATGTGTCGATGTTTGGTGGAATCGTATAGATATTTAGTGTAGGTTAGGTGAAGGTGTAGGTGTAGGGTAGTTGTAGGGTAGTTGTAGGGTAGTTGTAGGGTAGGTGTAGGGTAGGTGTAGGGTAGTTGTAGGGTAGTTGTAGGGTAGGTGTAGGGTATGTGTAGGGTAGGTGTAGGGTAGTTGTAGGGTAGTTGTAGGGTAGGTGTAGGGTAGGTGTAGGGTAGATGTTGGGTAGGTCTGGGGTAGGTGTTGGGTAGGTGTAGGGTAGATGTTGGGTAGGTCTGGGGTAGGTGTTGGGTAGATGTTGGTTAGGTCTTGGGTAGATGTTGGGTAGGTGTTGGGTAGGAGTTGGGTAGGTATTGGGTAGGTGTAGAGTAGGTGTACAGTAGGTGTAGAGTAGGTGTAGAGTAGGTGTAGGGTAGGTGTTGGGTAGGAGTTGGGTAGGTGTTGGGTAGGAGTTGGGTAGGTATTGGGTAGGTGTAGAGTAGGTGTACAGTAGGTGTAGAGTAGGTGTAGAGTAGGTGTAGGGTAGGTCTTGGGTAGGTGTTGGGTAGGTATTGGGTAGGTGTAGAGTAGGTGTACAGTAGGTGTAGAGTAGGTGTAGGGTAGGTGTAGAGTAGGTGTAGAGTAGGTGTAGAGTAGGTGTAGGGTAGGTGTAGAGTAGGTGTAGAGTAAGTGTAGAGTAGGTGTAGGGTAGGTGTGGGGTAGGTGTAGGGTAGGTGTAGGGTAGGTTTAGTTTGTCTTTTTAGTATTTTTAGTATTTTTAGCATTTTAAGTCTTTTTAGTCTTTTTATTCTTTTAGGTATTTTTAGTCTTTTTGGTATTTTTGGTCTTTTTGGTATTTTTAGTCTTTTTGGTCTTTTTAGTCTTTTTAGTCTTTTTGGTATTTTTGGTCTCTTTGGTATTTTTAGTCTTTTTAGTATTTTTGGTCGTTTTAGTCTTTTTAGTCTTTTTGGTATTTTTGGTCTTTTTGGTTCTTTTTCGTATTTTTAGTCTTTTTAGTATTTTTAGTCGTTTTAGCCTTTTTAGTCTTTTTAGTATTTTTAGTCTTTTTAGTATTTTTAGCATTTTAAGGCTTTTTAGTCTTTATAGTCTTTTTAGTCTTTTTAGTATTTTTGGTCTTTTTAGTATTTTTGGTCTTTTTGATATTTTTAGTATTTTTGGTATTTTTAGTCTTTTTGGTATTTTTAGTCTTTTTAGTATTTTTGGTCTTTTTAGTCTTTTTAGTCTTTTTGGTATTTTTAGTCTTTAGTATTTTTGGTCTTTTTAGTCTTTTTAGTATTTTTGGTCTTTTTAGTCTTTTTAGTATTTTTGGTATTTTTAGTCTTTTTAGTATTTTTGGTCTTTTTAGTCTTTTTAGTATTTTTGGTCTTTTTAGTCTTTTTAGTATTTTTGGTATTTTTAGTCTTTTTAGTATTTTTGGTCTTTTTAGTCTTTTTAGTATTTTGGTCTTTTTAGTATTTTTAATCTTTGTAGTCTTTTGTCTTTGTAGTATTTTTAGTCTTTGTTGTCTTTGTAGTCTTTTTAATCTTTTATAAAAAGACTAAAATCTTTTTATCAATTTCCAAAAAACGGTTCTTAGTGAGCTCATACAAAATCATCCTGATAGACTGATTTTGCCAAATTTCAAATCTCTATGATCTGTAGTTTCTGAGATTTCGTGATGAAGTGAGTGAGTGGAGTTCTCTTTTATATACCTAAAAAATATACTATATAGGTAAAATATACTATAAAGGTAACTATAGCAGTCCACTGCTGGACATAGGCCACCCCTAATGAGCGCCATTGGGCCGTTCTCAGTTCAACGTATCCAGCTTCTACCAACAGCAACAGCCTTTCGCAGATCATCACTCATCACTCCAAGTGACCAAAGGTGTTCTTCACTACGTTTGCCGAGCCGCTGTCTCTACTCAAGAACTTGTTTACCCCAACGGTTATCAGTTCTTTTGCAGATATGGCCAGCCAACTGCCACTAATTCTCTGAGCTATTTCAACAACTTGGTTATATCATTTGTTATCTCTCTATGGATTATAACAAAAATTAAAGAAATCAATATATACCTAGCTTCTACAAATAATACACATGTTTAGAGACAAAATATTTATGTTTGTCAAAATTGTAACATTGTTTAAGAGTCGGGGTTTAAAAATTATAGAAGATAAATAGGTTAACATTGAAATAATTAAGAGTAGTAACAAGTAAACAGATGAACATAATAGCTTAACACACCATTTGCTTTACCATAAACAGCATTGTTGATTGATATGATGATACTTATGATTTTTATAGTGACTCCTATTCTCTTTCACTGTTTTCTTGGCTTTTCATCCCACATGGTGGAGTCAGCCATCTTGCAGTTTATCCCCTTTTTCATTTTATCTCTGACATCCACTTTAAAAGAATAGTCTTTCTAGATATTTAACCAGGGACGGGTCGGACAGTTCCAGTGCCTAGGTGCTAAAGGGTGGCCTCCTCTTGACAAGTCCAATTGTCCATACTATCTCAGCCTATAAAGTATACAGTGGTATACAGTGTCTCCTGCAAATATAAATTGTTATTTATTGTTTTGCATTACATTGCTTAGTTATTATAGTTATTATACTTTGAAAACAGACTGTGGATGTGAATGTATTTATTTTTTAGGTATATAATGTTTGTTATAACAAGGTTTTTGTGGTTGAATTTCATTTCAAAACATGAAGCATCTTTTCCAAAATAAATTCAAACTTGCTTATTGGTTAGTAGCTGTTTGAAAGTTTATTAATTCCAAACATCAAAACCTCCACCATAACAATCAATTGCATTTATAAAACCATGGGGCATAATTGATCGAGTCAAACGAGATTTCTAAATTAAACACTATTATTATTATTATCAGCCTTTGATGTAAAATTCAACATTATAAAACTGTTAATAAAGGAGGTCTATGTTCAGCAATGAACATGCGGCTGATAAAATGTTGAATGAATCAATGAATTTTTTTTATTATACCTTACAGCTATACACAATAACATAAAGAGAATAATATAAACAATTAAATTGTAACTTATGATGATTATTAAAAATATATTAAATAGTTCTTTGTGAAAGAGTTTATTATGGTAGTAAGTAATTAACCCTGTTCTTATGTCTGCATCCAAAAACCTTATGTTTGCATTGCTGTTTCAAGGGTGGTTCCCATCTGGTTTTGAAAGTAAGAACAGAAGTCTTTCCACTATTTATATTTTTCTTGTGTATTGAGCTCTAGGTAGGTACTTACCAACATAACAGTACAGCCATTAATAGTTTCCATGTGGATTGATAGAGATGAACATCATAAAGGATGCAGATCGCACTCTCAAGATCTGCCGCAGTGCCGCCCTGTGAAACTATTCATGGGCCTTTGTTCAACAGTACACATCTTGGGGTTGTTATGATGGTAAAAACCTGAAATGAAGGGCACATTGATTAAAAGGATTATAGGTATAATAGTAACGTCTGTAGAAAACTCTAATTAATGGGATTATGTCCTACGTTTAGTGATAATTTTGATTTATACAAAATTTGTTTACAATACAGACAGGTATGAATAAAGTAAACGATTAGAGGTACTTACAAGTCTTACAACGACGCGCAAATACTTGTAAAGCAAACAAATCTGCTGTAAGTAAGTAAAGTCACACACAAATAATCAAAACTCAAACAATACAACACAATGTAGAATAAATTTTTTTTGTGTTTCTTAGCCCAATTTGGGCAGGCTAAAGTCTTTTGACCATACTACCAAGTCTTCCGTTTTATTTTGTGAGTGTTTTTCTTCCTCTATTCCATTTCTTCCGTCTTTTAGTCCAGTCGTCAGTCTTCGGCTTCGGTCAAGTCATGTTCTGATAAAACTATGGCGGCTATAACAAAACAATCAACCAAAAATTTCTTCATCTGAGAAGTCCATTTTATAACTTTTATTTCATTTCACTACACTTGTGTCTTCTTACTAACGTAGGTTGGTTAAAGCGCCATAAACTTTACGCAACATAAATCAGAAAAACAATAGAAAATAAAATAAAACAAAAATAACACTGTTGTTCTTGATGAAATAATTTCCCGCCTCCAATAAAATTTAATAAATTGAGTACATAGAGTAGGGATGCGCCGATCCGATCCAATTTTTTCAAGTTTGAATCGTTGGTATTCGATCCCATCGATTTTCGGATTCAACTCTAACTTTGGAAAACCTAGACACAAAGGAAAGACATATCATTTACCGCCCAATTATAACATCCATACATGTCGATTTGGAACTTTATTTGTTTTTGTTACGAAAAAACAGCATAGTCACAGAATGCCCTCCTAAATTATTATTAAAAAGTTAATTAATAATCTAAAAATTTAGCTTTTCTTAGGTCAATCTCGTTTCTGGTTGGTGTTTATTGCAGTTAGCTTGTTTGTTAGAAATAAATTAAATTTTATGTATGAATATAGGTACACATTGAAATGTTTTATTTTCAAGTGTTTTTTTAGATCGATCTTTTGATAATTGAATCAAATGCATGCAATCCAATCCGCGGATCGGATCAAGGCGTTACGATCGTTACGATCCATTACGATCCACATTTTCAGCAGTAGTAGAGTTCTTTGAGGAGAGCTCGTCCGGGAAAGTACTGCCACCATCTATGCCTATTTTTGCCACGAAGCAGCTGTGCTCGGCATGGTAAAAATAACGCAAATAATAGTAATAATAGTAATTTCAATCGATTTATTCATAATCGATTGTACAATACAAAGTTGTACGTCTCTATCAGTAAACGCAACACTGGGAGTTTTTTTTTTTGTGGCGTCGCACGGTTTGTGCCCGGAGAAATTGAAAGATTTGAAATGTTCTGATAGGTACTGACGTCATGACTGACAAACAAAAGCGGGGCTGCCATGGCAAAATAATGTTTGTAAGAGCCTTTGTGGTTAGAAGTTAGAAAAGACGAAAAAAACTGCACAATAAAAAAAAGTCCCGTAGTCATTTCTGGAACTGAAGTACACTAATAACGGTTATGAGACCGAAATAAGGTTGTGTGTTTTGGATTCTTATTTATTAAGATTACCAAAAGCATACATATTTTATTTTATTTTAATTATAAACTCATGAAAATATACTAAGTGATTCTTGATCTCATTTAATATGCCACTTAAAGTTGAATATAACACTGAATCGGTGGAAACAACCATACGATTAAAAAAAATAAACTTTTAACAACACTTAAAAATATATTGTATTAGAAACGTTACAAAGTACCTACCGTAATACTAAATATGGACAAAAATATTTTTAATGTTCAATACATAAAAACCAACGTCTCAGTCGGATGGTGGTGCGAGAATCTGTGCTCTGTGATTCCCATCCCGCATGCCCAACGTGGGGATTATGGGCATAATCCCTCTCTAATAAGGGAGGCCTATGTCTGGCAGTGTACTGTTTTATGCTGATATGGTTTGGTGACGATAAATTAAAAAAATGTAAGTTTTTTATGATTGTCCACTGCTACACAAGCCTCCCCTAATGAGCGCAATTGCGCCCTGTCCTGAGCTCGACGCATCCAGCTGGTTTATTCATGTAGATAATTTAATTTGGTATTTTGCCTATGAAGATTGTTAATGTTTACCTAGGTAGGTACGTACTCTTTAGTCGCAGAAGGAATTGACAACAAAGAAAGATTAATAATTCACTCGTAACATAATTTTTTATTGTTTTATGTTTGTTTTAAATTTTATTAAATTATTCATGATCTGGTATTTCATCAATATGTTAAAAAAATTACTTAATCCCAGTCACGTTCACCATATTTCATCTTGTCATCTTGTTTTATCCTTTTTCTCGAAATGTTTAAAGCATCGTCGCATGTCTTTCTCAATTCTTAACGCTAAATACGTCCGTCCTTATACACTCCATAACCCTCAAATCATCTTTTAACACACTGTTTCTCACGCTAAAATTAAATAAATCTGCAAAATTTTAACATATCTCCATTGAACTTTCAAAATCGGTTCTTATCTTTCCAAAGTCTGTTCAAACTATAATAAGCTTATCTTCCTGTGCAACACTTGGTGACTTTGTATATAATGCGTTGTATAAAACCTATTTAAGGTTTACTTAATTAAGTCTGGCCCCGGCCGGCGACAAAGTATCTACATTGTTATAGAACTGTTACTGAAATATTTCTACTGTATGTAGGTACTACATTGGTTGGTACCATGGAAATAACAAAAGTACCTGAACCTCCTTGTTATAGAATTGAAAAAAACTGACTACGTACTGGCAGTCATCACATCAACGCGTCCTCCCGCGCTTTTTAAATTAGGAACGGGGATTGTGCTCTGGCAACATTCAAAAATTTCTCACTTTGAAATTGTTACAGAAAAGGTGATTGTTTAAACTTGAAAACTTTAGTTTTCTTGGCAAAATAAAAGGTTTTATTGTTGATTCAATGAATTTCATGAAGTGTTTCATGTTCTAGGAAGCAATATGAAACGAGGAGCTACTGAAAATGGTCCATTTTCGCCTGCGGCGCGTCGCAGATACATCGAGGATAGCGTCGAGTGCGTGCTGACTGGTAAGAAACTTTTCTAATGCTTTGCATAAATACATGGTATTTTAGGTATAAGTATTTGTGCACTAGCCTATTGATGGGTGGCAAATGCCTTTTTTTCCTGTTCTCCCAAATAAAGCTACAATGAAATTTTGAATCGCCTCTCCACTGACTGATTCCCGGCAACCGTTCTAATGTTGAGTTCAGGACAGGGCGCAATGGCGCTCATTAGGGGAGGCCTGTGTCCAACAGTGGACTGCTATAGCTGATGATGATGATGATGATCAGTCTGTCGCCGTTGATCAGCTTCAACCTACCTTGACTGTGGATTATTTTTTCTAGCAGTCTGCCTTAGCTGCGATTACCAAATAACTTATTTTTGAAAAAAACTAAGGTACACATTGTATTATTTACTTAGCCTATTTATCTATTGTGATGATAGGCGACTTTTAATGGACCCTCATAAAGATGAGCGGCTCCGATGGGACCGGCCCATATGTACAATTTGATAAACTCGCTGAAAGAATTGATTCATTTGCAACTAACAGTCAAAGAATGCTGTACACACCAGAGTATGGCAAGCCTTATATAGGTACAAAGTATTTGTTGTATAGGGAGGAAAGACCTTAAAAAGAGCTATCCAATGATGTTTTACTCATGAAACTAACGTGAATTAACTCATTAATATTGAAAAATGAGATTTTGCATGTACCGTTACAACTACTACTATCCAATGATACCAATACTTTTTTGTCGTGGAAAACACCAAGCTGACAAAGTAAACAAGTATAAACTTTGTCTAGGTAAAAGTTATTGTGATTCAACATTTTCTTTAATTTTACTCACCGGCGGGATAATAATAAAGTATAAAAAATATTTGTTGATTTGGTATCCGCCACCATTAGACTGCAACAACCATTGTTACTATGGCAGCTATGGTGGTTGACCCTCATTTTTAATTATTTAGACAGTAGAATCGAATAAAAACTTATTGGTTTGGTTTTGACGCACTCACTTTAGTCTTAGTACTGAGCACCATATATCAGACGGCATTGTCCTTTGACTTTAAAATTCAACTTTTATTAGGCATCAGGACTTCTCATATTTTTTAAGTAGTATTCGAAGGTTGGACAAGTAAAACAAATTAGTTAATGTAATTATAATGATAAAAATTTATTTTACTTTAGGATACCTACATTAATTGTTTCAAATATATATATTTTTTTTTATTATCATTGAATTTGGGAAATACATTACATGATATATTTACCTGACTACCTGTCTGCACAGAAGGAACAAGTACCTGCTGTACATAGCCTAAATTTTAAAAAGTAGTTACCTACTTAACCCTTTTTTAGTAGCTTGTAAAAGTAGATAGCGTTTGTGAATGTGACTAACACATGACCATGGTGGATGTTACAGACTTAGGGATGCCTATATCCAGCAGTGAATAAACTCTGGCTATGGATGATGATCAGTATGAACCTAATTATTAATATCAACGGGATATTTACCATGATTTGTGAGTTCTGTTATTCTTATTAATTAATTTCAAAAAATTATATATAATGCAGTCTTTAAGATGACTGTACTCTAAACGGATAGACTGATTTTGACAATTATCTGGAAGACCAATAGACTCATTTTTACAGTCTATTTACTATTGACGTACTATTAGTAAACTTTTTACAGTAATTTTTTTTAATTTTATTTATTACTAGCTAATTGTTATAAATAAAATATATTCCTAGCACTCAGAGATAAAGTAGCTTTCTAGCAGTAAAATATTATTCAAAATCAGTAATTCAGGAAATTACATATTATATTGTGGTGTGGTGTGGCCAGCTGAATTCGGCATACTATGCTATGCCTATTCCCTGGCCGCCGATGGGCAGCAGCGGTGGTGGTGTCAGAAGCTCTGCCCTGCGAGCCCTAACACGCATGTCCAGCGTGGGGATTATGGGCTTATTTAGCCCTTTTATTTGGGCAGGGCTATGTCTAGCTATTGACTGATATAGGCTGGTGTAAACTTATTACCAAAAACAAATAAAATGTGTGTGTGTCACTAACACATTTTACCTTATTATAAAACTAGCTTCCGTCCGCGGCTTCGCTCGCATGTTACCCTGTTAAAAAGTAGCCCATGTGTTAATAAGCAGTGTTTTTTTTTACTGAGACTGTATGAGAAAATTGGATACCATAGCATCGACAGATAGAGAGATGAGTTACTTTACAATTAACAGTTTAAAAAGCAACTTTGATCAAAATAATATAGTGAAATTAGAAAAAGCTAAAATTAAGCAAAAAAGAAAAGAAAATATAACACACTACAACACCAACAACACCACAGCTGGACATAGGCCTCCCCTATAAGAAGAGGGATATGCCCAGAATCCCCACGCTGGGCTTGCGGGTTGGAGATCGCAAGGCACAGCTTCTGGCATCGCCGACGCTGTTGACCGTCGGTCGGCGATCAGGGTATTTAGCTGTGCCAATGTCAGGCTGCGCTATGCTGCAAATAACCGGCCGCCAGAGCCCCGTTTGTTATACAGCAGGGTGCACCACGTGCAGGTGAAGATGGGTTGTGTTCCGGAGATGAGGTTTGGAACCATTTATAAAATATACCAAAAACTATTGTAACATAGTGACAGTGAATATAATATGGTGTTAAAATATTATTTTTGTATAATTATTTTTGTATCAAAAATATAAACTTAATGTCGTCCAATACGCGTCATAAAGCCAAATCCAAATACATATCCGTATACGGTTGGAAAGGGCTTCTCAACAAAATTCGAATGGTACCAATAAACACCCTATGACCGAATCAAGCAGTTCCGGAAAAGTAAAAGAATAAGTGCGGACGAGCGGATCAACGGCGGTGCCAGTACATCTGCGGGGCGGTTTTACATCATCAACCGATCTCATTATTTGTCAATCAGCGAGACTTCGTAGTGTTCAAACATAATTATGATGTGACATACAAGTGTGTGAGATTTTAACTTTATGTGCATTATTTGTATTATAAATATGTATATGCCTTATTATAATTGTATGCCTGAATCTTGTTACTTAAATTAATAAATTAATTAAATAAATTCACCTCGATATTTGTTTGCATGACTTAACCTACATTGTACCTACTAAACATCAAGTAAAATCTAACATTTCGAGAGTATATCTATTCTTAAATAGTTAAAACGGAACCACCTTCTGTTTGTTTGTCGTCGAGGTTATCAAAGCAAAGCTCAGTAACTTCTAAAGCTAACTTACTTGAAATTTGGAACTGTTATCAATAATGTTAACTTATCTCAATGCAAAGGAAAAAAAATACTATGAAAGTATATATGTATTTTTATTCTTCAAAACTTAATACTATTTTCAACAATGTACAACTTTAAAAACCCGTAGGGTTTGTCTCAGGGCCCACGGTAACAACGACTACCTATACCTATGTACCTACCTATTTTCCTTTTTGGTGCCAAAATCGTGGTCTTAATTTTAAAATTGGATTTCCAGATCAAATGCTGTTTTTATAGTTTTGGATTTATATGGAAAAAAATAAATTATTGTTCCCTTTGCCTCCTATACTGATGCTTGCTAAGCTAAAAATCTGAAATAGTTTGGTTGATAGAAATACATGCAAATCTTACTGAAAAAATAAAACAATATCATAAATATATTTTTTAGAAATCTGCCTTAAATGTGTTATGAGTTTATTGCTCACAAAACTAGATAGCGCTACTAAATCAACATGAATCTAGGAGATCAACATGTAGCGAAGAAGTTATTAAGTCTATGCCTCCTAACGAATGCCAATGTTATGTGAATAACGAAATGGTTAAATAAATGAGTTTACTGCATTTACTAATGCTTCTTTATATCGATTATACAACCTGTTTTTTTAATGTTTAGGTAGCAGTCACCAAGGAGACGCAAAATTTAAAGGTGATAACTCACAATGTGTAGCCATGTCGGCATGCGCATCAATTTTGTCCGTATTTAAAAATCGGGATCTTAATCATGATGACATCGATGTCATTCTCCAGAGTGGAGACGAGCTATATATGTCTCTAAAACCTTATTTGGATTCAATTGGCCATACATATCTTAAGCCAGATGAGTTGCCTACGGAGATTCGCGTCGGAAACTATTTGGCTCAAATTGAAAACTTGGATAACAACTGGATAAGTAATGGGTTGTTCCCTAATAGTCCACAACAATATGATTTAATAATTAAAACATTAGAGTTATTAATGCGGAACGATGTTTTTAACTCGCTGCACAACGATGATACGGATAGTATAATATTTACCGGGCAAAATTATACGGTTTCGTTTTGGCGGTTTCATAACAGTTACTATTTATTCAATAGTCACGCGGTCGATGAAAATAATAAACCTTCATCATCGGGAGTAGCACGTTTATTTAAATGTGATTCATTACGGGACTTAGCAAAGTTACTTTTGGCACGCAAATTCTTTGACGGTGCCGAGTATATGTTAAATCGGTTGCGCGTTATTAATCATAGTTCCGATCATTCAGAAACATTAACGCAATCGCAGTCTTTGCTTGGAATACAGTGGGTAGAACCCGTAATAAGTATAAATGAGTCTGTCAGCCAATCACCGCAGTCGCAATCCATACTGCAATCCGTTGTTGGCAGCAATTCGGTAGTAGAAAAATCGTTGCCTTTGTCAACCACGACTAAATTGGAAACCGCGCAGTTAGACGATAAAAAATCAATATCGAATGCTAAAACAGTGGTTCAGACAAAATATGTGGAAAAAATAAAAAAACCAGTTGTTGTTCGGCAAAATAATGAACATTCTGAAGTAATCGTGGACAATGTTGAAGTCACTGCGACTGCAACGAAAAGAGGTCGACCCAAAAAAATAAAACGAGGCGCTAAAAGAACAAAAGTTAATGCACATCTTGATGCGGTTTCAAAATATAACACTAAAAACCCGCAAGTGCATCGCGATGCCGTTTCAAGATATAGCGCTAAAAACCCGGAAGTAAATCGCGATGCTGTTTTAAAATATAACACTAAAAACCCGCAAGTGCATCGCGATGCAGTTTCAAATTATAACACTAAAAACCCGCAAGTGAATCGCGATGCAGTTTCAAAATATAGCGCTGAAAATCCGCAAGTAAATCGTGATGCCGTTGCAAAATATAGCGCTGCAAACCCTCAAGTAAATCGAGATGCGGTACACCGTTATACCAAGCAAAACCCCGAAGTAAATAAGAACTCGTCAGAAAAATATAATAAAAACAGCCGCAATGTAGACGTTCCGCTACGTTCTTTTAATTTAATAAGTCAAAAGAGGGACGCTGAACTTAACGTAATAAAATTGTTTTCTTTAAAAAAAACATCGTTGCTTGCTCCTGACACTTTTACCTGTTCAAATTGTAATGCCCGTCTTTTTGAAGAAGAAAAATCTAGAAAACAGTGGTGTTGTGGATCGGGCGCCTTTAACGTACAAAATTTTACGCCATTAACTGAAGAGTTTTACACTCACACGTCGTTCGTCAATAGGCCGCGAGCGTATAATAATCTCTTTGCCTTCAGTGCCTTGGGTGTTTCTCACGGGTACCAACAACCAGCTGGATTATCATTTCTTAAAATTCAAGGGCGAGTCTACCACAGAGTTTTTGATTTAGCTTATACGGGTAGTGTAAATAATTTAGGATTATATATCAGCGATTCCAACGAACGAGAACAGTTAGCTGCAGAAAATAAACTCGACATGCAGGTAGTTCGCTGCATTAAAAATTATTTGTATAATGTTAATCCATTTATAGAATGTTTTAAACGATTAAGTCAGGAGCCATCTGACCAGGCTTTCATAAAATTTCAACAAACGTCTCGTTCAACTCACGGTAATGTTTTAGGAGACGTACCTGTTGGTAGAGAAGTAGCGGCTATCATAAGTACCGAAAGAGAAAATTATACACCGCATTGCATAGCTGTGTGGAAAGTCGGTGATAAGAAACCACACACTGTTGATATCATGCATCCGTTATATGAAAGTTTTCAATATCCGCTACTTTACCCCGAAGGTAATCCAGGTTGGTACCCAAATAAGGTTGATAATAACGGCAATAAACTAACACAAGTAAAATATGTGCGATGTTTACTTATGTCAGAGCCGCGATTTTCAGAGATTGGACGACTTTCCGAAGAATGGTTAGTAGATATGTACTGCAGGATTTCTGAGGAAAGGTTACGGTTTTTAAGTAGTTTACAAAAACATAATTCGAACAATACTTTAAGGTCCGCGCCACTTCAAGAAGTTGAAATGAGCATCGAAATCTCGCATCAAATTCATCAGGACGAAACCATTCAGGGAGAAGGATTCGTGCCAGGTCGCGTTTACTTGCCCATGTCTTTTACGGGTGGTCCGCGTTACATGAAAGGAAAATATAGCGATGCAATTGCTTTAGTAGGCAGATTAGGCAACCCATCGTTTTTCCTTACATTTACGTGTAATCCTAAGTGGCCCGAAATTCAACAATCTACTTCAAATCAAGGCAACAATCCCCTTGTTTGTGCTAGAGTTTTTAATTTAAAGTTGGCGGAATTATTAAGAGATATAAGATCTGGTCGTTGGTTTGGCAAATGCATTTACATGATGCATGTAATAGAATTTCAAAAGCGAGGTTTACCACATGCTCACATTTGTTTTAGGGTTGAAGGTGGTGGCCCTGTCCAAAATTTAGATATCGATAAGTTTGTAAGAGCTGACATCCCTCATGCATCAGAGGCTGAGGGAAGATTACAGAAGGCCGTTTTAAACCACATGATTCACGGCCCCTGTGGACCTCCATATAGAACGAATTTACCTTGTTGGGATAACGATAAAAAGAAATGTTCAAAATTTTTTCCAAAACGAGAAACCACCACTACATTTTGCGATGATAAAGGTTTTATAAATTTATGTAGAAATAGTAAAAATGAGGGTAAAATATCATATCGTGGCCAGGATATCACTGTAAATGATACATGGGTTGTACCATATAATGCCGGTCTTCTTCTAAAGTACGATGCTCATATCAACCTAGAAGTGTCTTCGCAACGCACGATAGTTAAATATTTGTTTAAATATATAACTAAGGGACCTGACGAATCGCGTGTAGCTGTAGTATCCGAAGATAATCAAAATAATGAGATCGAACAATTTGTTACTAAACGATATATAGGTTCTAGCGACGCTGCCTGGAGAACGTTAGAATTTGATGTAACTGCACGCGAACCCAACGTCAAACAGTTATCAGTCCATCTCGAAAATCAACAATCAGTATATTTTAAGCCAGGCACTGAAGTAGAAGCCGCGAAAAAAGCCGGTTCCGATCTAATAACGTATTTCAACCGCCCCGTTGGAGAGGAGTTCGATAACCTTACATATCTTGATTTTTACGAAAAATATATTGTCCATTCCAAGCGTCCCTCTATTAAAAATACGGAAATAATTGAAACATCAAATCATAAATTTATTACTAAAAGACAACGGGGTGAGCTTGTCGCGCGTCTATTTTGGGTCGCACCTAACAGAGGTGAACAGTTTTATCTTAGAATCCTTTTAAAAACATACCCGTGTCGTAGTTACACAGATCTTAAACATCTTGGTGGTCCAAATTGTACAACTTTTCAGGAAGCTGCTAAAGTAGTTGGTCTAGCTGATGACGAAGTCGAATACGAAAGAGCTATGTTGGAAGCTTCAACTTTTTTTACAGGACCACGCCTGCGTAGCTTTTTCGTACTTTTGGCTGTAAATGGTGTCCCAGTCGCGTCTCTCTGGGACATTTTTAAAAATCAATTAAGTGAAGATATTTCACACCGGCTAGGCAATGAAGACAGCGATAGAGCATATACATTGTGTCTTATACAACTCAATAGAATGCTTCGCAAACACGGATCATCACTTGCACAACACGGTTTGCCAGAAGTCGTTGATGACACTACCGAGTTAGGTAGAGAACGCGTAGAATACGATCCGGACACTTTAATAAATTTTGAAAATGAATGGGTTCCTCGCCTGTCCCCCGAACAACGCTTAATTTTTGATTACGTCACAAAACTTTGTACCGATACTAATTATCGCGATAATAATAATACTGCAATTTTCATCGATGGTCCCGCAGGAACTGGTAAGACGTTATTATTAAATGTAGTTTCAGCCCACGTGCGCGGTAATTTAAAAGGAGTTGTTTTGTGCACTGCCAGTTCCGCTATTGCCGCGCAAAATTACGAGGGAGGAACCACGGCGCATAGCATGTTTAAATTTCCATTAGAACTCGTAGATGACCTTGGCTATTGGAATATTACAAACGGTACTCAAAGGGCTGAATTAATATCTCACTCGGACGTAATTATTTACGATGAAGCGCCTATGGCCCATAAATATTTGATTCATCTGCTGGATAGATCGTTGCGTGATCTGATGCATAACAACATAATCTTTGGAGGCAAAATTATAATATTCGCAGGCGATTTTAGACAAATTCCGCCTGTCGTTACAAATGCTAAAACAAATTCAGATATTTTAAATGCATCAGTTAAGACATCACCCCTCTGGCAAAATTTAAAATCATTTTCACTAGCCACATCGCAAAGATGTAGGGAAGATGTCGAATTTGCAGAATTTTTATTAAAGTTAGGCTCAAATAAATTACCTTTACATGCTATAGAAAGTAGTAATAATATTCAAAATTTTGTAGATTTAAGCGGTATTGGTATTGTTTCGGAATTAGATGAATTAATTGACTTTGTTTTCCCTTTTATTGACGAGGCCTGTGCTTGCATACACAGAGCTATTTTATGTACACGCAACGACGCTGTAAGGGAAATTAATAATATAATATTAGAACGATTAGAAGGCGAAGTCCTGCACTTCTATTCAATAGATAAAGTAGAAAACGATAATGCAGATGAATTATTTTTAGGGCCAGATGCACTAAATCGCATGCAACCGAGAGGTATTCCGGAGCACGACCTTAAATTGAAAATAGGGTGCGTTTGCATGATCATGCGTAATCTTAGCTTTGCTGACGGTCTCGTAAACGGCACTAAAGTTATAGTAACGAATACTTCGCCGCGTATAATAACTGTACAAAAATCGGAAAATACACAAGAATATTTAATTCCTCGAATCCTGTTCAAAGGTCCTATTGATCCCAACAGTCCATTCGAGATGTGCCGCCGTCAATTTCCATTACAGTTATGTTACGCAATGACAATTCATAAAAGTCAGGGTCAAACAATAAGCCGCGTAGGACTAGACTTAAGGTCAGATATGTTTAGTCACGGGCAGTTATACGTTGCGTTAGGTCGTGTAACTAAAAAAGAACACATAAAAATTTTAATTCATAAAGATCGTATTGTTAATGGCAAACCGTACGCGAAAAACATAACGATACCGGAATTGCTATAATCATGAATTTTAACACGCGGCTGTCTTCATTAGGGACTAAAAATCAATTTAAAATTTAGAGCTACCTGAATAAGTTTTAAGCTGTTCACCTCTGTATCTCTGTAGGCACTTTAAAAATCAAGTTTTATAATCAATTAATCATGTCGACATGGCTATTCCGTGCGTTATTTTAATTTACTTTTTTACATATTTAATTTATTTTTTACATCTATACTATTGTATTTTTACGTATACATTACACTAACAACGGGGTTTTTATTATTATTTAAATTATGTGTTTTTAACAATATATACAATAAGCATTATGTTCAGTGAAAGATCGAATCGTAGCAACTATAACTTTTAATAAATAAAACGTATAATGTGGTATTTTTGTTGAAATATGTGTTGATGTGAAATCATTTTAGAGCCATACTACTGATCAGAAGCAAATCTTGTCTGATTGTGAGATATGAGAAATGAGTAATCGTTAGGTCAATTTATCCGAGAAGCACGAATCTGGATTGTACTCGGTGTCAACTCGTCGCCAAGTACACGGTTTATGTGGAATCAGTAAAACTGAGTGTTGGTACGAACTCGTCACTGAGATAGGTTACCACAACAATGGCCAGTCAGTTTTAAGGTGATCAGTATCAGCTCAATACTGGAACACATAACGTTGTCCGTAATGTGTTGGCCTGAGCGGTAGTCGATGTTGAATTGTTCAAGGAAGTACAGGCTGACCTGTAGTCCGACTATGTCGGGTTGGTGCGGATGTGTGGATTCACTTGGAATCATGACACGGGGGATCCACGTCCTCAATGCGTGATTTGCTACGAAATATTAGCGAACTTAAGTATGAGTTTGAGTTAGTTGACGCGTCATATAGAAACGAAACATTCCCATTTCAAAAATAAACCAGTAGAATTTAAAAATAATAATTGACAGTTATCAAGTTTTCAAAAATATTGTTTCACATTTCATTTTTGTCTTTGAATTTGATTTTGTCAAAAGATATTTTCAAGCAGTTTTAGATTTATCTTAACATTATAGTACCTGTGTGTGAGTGAAATAAAAATTTGAATGTTGTCTTTTCTGAAAAATCTATACCGCCAGCTGTGTACGACACTTCTTTTATTGCTGTCCAGTACTACCTATTTTCCGATCACAATGTTTTTTTTAAGTACGTACATAAAGATATCTACTTAGAATTAAGTACATAATAATGTTAAGTTTAAATGAAATATTTAGAATCTCTCTCATACTATTGTAATGCCCATCATCAGGGTCTTACCCATATCCTTGTATACCTACCTACATAATATGGAAACAATCATCATATGACAGTCATCAGTAACTGGAACACTTACTCCTCGGTCGTGCATAAAATGCAGGTGAGAAAATAATATATATAATTAATATTAATATTAAAAATTTGTTTATTAAGTAGTTACTCACAAAATTATTTCAAAAGTGTTTTTGCATTGTGTTGATATGTATATCTTTCAAAGTTTTTCTAAATGCATTTTCTATTTTCTTCAGAGCACGCAGTGGAGGCAGATTTCCTCAATACTGAGAGGCAGCTGTTGGTGGTACTAAATGAAGAGAAAATTCCACGCAATTTAAATACAACACATCTTGCATTGATCTAAGAAACACCAAATTCCATTATCAGACACAGAAAAAAAAGATTAAATCAATGTTGCTAACGCTGCCAATACAGCAACACCTACTCGATTTATAACTATGAAGCGGTGAACAATAAGATGCATGCTATATCAAGTCGCAATCTAATATCGAAGTAAGATTTATGAGGAAAATATATGAAACAGTGGATTCATAAAAAAATGAAACATAAATTCAGCAATGGAACTTAATTCATCTACCAAATACAGAAGAAAACTGAGAATAATCTCAATAATCAATAAGTATTACTAACGCTGCCGTTTAAAACATCTGTGCCATACTACATGTGCATAAAGAGCAGGTGAGACAAATATTTTTTCTTATATTACATGATTATTTAGTTATTCTAAAATGATACTATTATTTAAAAAAATACTGTTTCAGAGCGTGCACAAGTAAATAGTTCGTTCAAGAACAAAGTATCACCCTTGGATAACACAAGAAACTAATGTGATGATGTTATTTTACATTAAGGGAGCAAGAAAAAGAAGATTTAAATAAATATAAGAATAAAAAAGAAAAAATGAATACGAAAAAAAAGTCGTAATCAAAATGCATGAAAAAAAATTAAACATGCTAAAAGACAAAAAAAAGAAACAGAAAATGAATACGAAAAAAATGTCGTAATCAAAATGCATTAAAAAAATAATATGCAAACAAAAAATACAGATGTATTTAAGTTTACAATTACTTATTTTTAAGCTAAGATTAAAGAATTTCGCGAATTCTGATATCACATTTGTTACCAAAAGTTTCACAAAATGTAAAACACCATAGAATAAATAAAAGCCATTTTCGAAAAACATTCGTCTTGTATGGATATCATAATTTTATATTCTGTATTCAGTCGAATTGTACGTAATATTCGGCTAAACACTAGATAGTTATCGAATAAACCGAATATTCTTGGCATCACTAATAACAACAGGTCTTGCAGTAATGTCATGACTTGAATAAAATTAGAAACAACTGAACGTCTCAGAATGTAATTTATTTATATTATGAATATTAAATAATAAATAATACAAAACTTAATCTGGAATAGTATTTATTTTAAGTTCTCGGAGTAAACATGACAGCAATAAAAGAACTGTAGAAAAAAGTAAATTATAAAATATTATAATATTAGTGTAACGTATCTTTCAGGCGCCACAAGTGTCCATACAAAAATGTATTCGCGTGATTCCTTATTGGTTAAACATCATAGCATATAAGGCGAGCCTATAAATCGATGCTGGAAAGATAGATTATCATACACAAACACAAGTTTTCATTTGAAGGAATTATTTAGACTCTTTGAACACTGCGAAAACTAATTACGTCATTGAGCATCCAACACACCGTAACTGTTACTCGGCTCTCTTCTCTCGGTTTAGAGTTGTCATTAAGCATCCAACTTACACCAACATTTACACATACAGCTCTTCAGAGAGTGACTGAGACATCGGGCGTCATACACACAAACAACATTACACATTCACACGACTGACCCCGTCTCTTCACTCTTTGCTCAATGCAGAGAGTGACTGAGACATCGGGCGTCATACACACAAACAACATTACACATTCACACGACTGACCCCGTCTCTTCACTCTTTGCTTAATGCAGAGAGTGACTGAGACATCGGGCGTCATACACACACCAACATTACACATTCACACGACTGACCCCGTCTCTTCACTCTTTGCTCAATGCAGAGAGTGACTGAGACATCGGGCGTCATACACACAAACAACATTACACATTCACACGACTGACCCCGTCTCTTCACTCTTTGCTCAATGCAGAGAGTGACTGAGACATCGGGCGTCATACACACAAACAACATTACACATTCACACGACTGACCCCGTCTCTTCACTCTTTGCTTAATGCAGAGAGTGACTGAGACATCGGGCGTCATACACACACCAACATTACACATTCACACGACTGACCCCGTCTCTTCACTCTTTGCTCAATGCAGAGAGTGACTGAGACATCGGGCGTCATACACACAAACAACATTACACATTCACACGACTGACCCCGTCTCTTCACTCTTTGCTCAATGCAGAGAGTGACTGAGACATCGGACGTCATACACACAAACAACATTACACATTCACACGACTGACCCCGTCTCTTCACTCTTTGCTCAATGCAGAGAGTGACTGAGACATCGGGCGTCATACACAAACAACATTACACATTCACACGACTGACCCCGTCTCTTCACTCTTTGCTCAATGCAGAGAGTGACTGAGACATCGGGCGTCATACACACAAACAACATTACACATTCACACGACTGACCCCGTTTCTTCACTCTTTGCTTAATGCAGAGAGTGACTGAGACATCGGGCGTCATACACACACCAACATTACACATTCACACGACTGACCCCGTCTCTTCACTCTTTGCTCAATGCAGAGAGTGACTGAGACATCGGGCGTCATACACACAAACAACATTACACATTCACACGACTGACCCCGTCTCTTCACTCTTTGCTCAATGCAGAGAGTGACTGAGACATCGGGCGTCATACACAAACAACATTACACATTCACACGACTGACCCCGTCTCTTCACTCTTTGCTCAATGCAGAGAGTGATTGAGACATCGGGCGTCATACACACACCAACATTACACATTCACACGACTGACCCCGTCTCTTCACTCTTTGCTCAATGCAGAGAGTGATTGAGACATCGGGCGTCATACACACACCAACATTACACATTCACACGACTGACCCCGTCTCTTCACGCTTTGCTCAATGCAGAGAGTGACTGAGACATCGGGCGTCATACACACACCAACATTTCACATTCACACGATTGACCCCGTCTCTTCACTCTTTGCTCAATGCAGAGAGTGATTGAGACATCGGGTGTCATACACACACTACTTCTACTGGTTTATTTTTGAAATGGGAATGTTTCGTTTCTATATGACGCGTCAACTAACTCAAACTCATACTTAAGTTCGCTAATATTTCGTAGCAAATCACGCATTGAGGACGTGGATCCCCCGTGTCATTATTCCAAGTGAATCCCCACACATCCGCACCAACCCGACATAGTCGGACTACAGGTCAGCCTGTACTTCCTTGAACAATTCAACATCGACTACCGCTCAGGCCAACACATTACGGACAACGTTATGTGTTCCAGTATTGAGCTGATACTGATCACCTTAAAACTGACTGGCCATTGTTGTGGTAACCTATCTCAGTGACGAGTTCGTACCAACACTCAGTTTTACTGACTCCACTTAAACCGTGTACTTGGCGACGAGTTGACACCGAGTACAATCCAGACTCGTGCTTGTCGGATAATTTGACTTAACGATAACTCATTTCTCATATCTCATAATCAGACAAGATTTGCTTCTGATCAGTAGAATGGCTTTACAATGATCTCACATCAAGACACATTTCACCAAAAATTGCCCGATACGTTTTATTTCTTAACAGTTATATTTAGCTTAGATAAGATTTTTGATTGTACCTAATGCATATTGCATATTGCGTTAATTTCACAAATTTGAATATAAATAATTTTCTCGTACATACACTAGCACGCTCAATATATTTTATATTAGTTAAAACTAGGTAGTTTTGTGTTTTTTTAGTGAATACAGAGTTCGACAGCTGATAGCAGTGAATGGAGAATGAAAACGGTGTGCTAGAGTGGGATAAGAGCAGGGATATGAATGTCATGGAATGGGCGTTAAGATGTTGGTCTCGGCTTTTCAGTCGTTAAGTCATGTCGGAAGCCTTCAGGCGGCTTAAAACTCCGACACCAGAGTTGGCCACTCATATGAAGAAGGAAGGAAGGAAGGAAAGAAAGGAAGGAAAGAAAGGAAGGAAAATGAATGAAAAGTAGGTAGTTTTGTAGTGGTAATTGGTACTTAGTATGTTATTATATTTTCTATAATATAAATCACACTCATCAACTAAACTTGCCAAA
The DNA here is from genome assembly GCA_951804965.1 of Horisme vitalbata. Taxonomy (NCBI): domain Eukaryota; kingdom Metazoa; phylum Arthropoda; class Insecta; order Lepidoptera; family Geometridae; genus Horisme; species Horisme vitalbata. Next base: position 8,575 of record CATORE010000006.1, on the reverse strand, counting down.
TAAATATGTATATAAATATTTAAATATTATATAGAATTGATTTAATTTATTGTGTAATAAGGATTGGTACTTTAGCTGATTTGGTACATTCAATATTAGTTCACTTTGTTAATTACTGTAAGTATTACTTTTAATAAACTCAGGCAAAAAGGGGTCTATACCGGGCTGTGGATGAAGATGAATAGTGAGTAGTTAATACATTTATGAAATGTATGAATGAAATGGACGTAGATAATTAGAATCACACACACCCAGTAGTACAAAGTAGCTAACTTTTTACTTTCTTAATTAGGTATTCCTATTACTAAACCTAGGTAGGCAAGAAGGTGTCTATATGGAGCTGTGGATGAAGATGAATATTGAATAGTTAATACATTTATGAAATGTACCTGGACGTAGATAATTAGAATCACACACACCCAGTAGTACAAAGTAGCTAACTTTTTACTTTCTTAATTAGTGTTAGTATTCCATTACTAAATCTAGGCAAGAAGGGGTCTATATCGAGCTGTGGATGAAGATGAGTAGTTAGTAGTTAAAACATTCATCAAATGTGCCTGGACGTAGCTGCGTAGATATTAATTAGAATCACACACACAGACACACACACCCGGTATATATATATATTTATAATATTTATTATTAATATCAGTTGTTAAAAGTACAGCTTTATGCGTAGAGTAAACTAACTTATTTTGCTAATAGATGTATTTAGCAAGTGTGGACTAGGCCTCCTGGGGACACCACCAAAAAAAAAACGCGCTCATAGTCATACCTCATAGGTGGTGTGGAAAGTGACTCCATTATTATTATTATTATTATTAGAATCCTAGCAGATATAACTACAACTTCGCGACAAGCGACGGGGCTGTGCTTACTGGCGACGCGGCGGCTGCGCGACGAGTGATGCGGCGACTGTGCTACACGGCAACGGCGCGTCGAGCGACGCTTCGACTGTGCGACGCGGCAAGTGCGTGGGTACAGCGCGACATTTTTTTGTAAATTTATACACATATTATACATAGAAAACACCCAAACCTGGAATAAATATATGTAAATATTGCAATAATTTGTCCCGCAGCGTGTGCGACACGTGGCAACGGCGCGGCGTACGACGCGACGGCTCTGCAACGCGGCAACGGTGCGACGACCGACACAGTAACGGCACGACGAGCGACGCGGCGACGGCGCGACATTTTTGTTGTAAATACATTCACATTAAACGTAGAAAAGACCCAGACCTGAGATAAATTTATGTAAATAATGCAAACATTTGCCCCGCAGCATATGCGACGCGCGGCAACGGCGCGGCGTGCAACGCAGCGGCACTGCGACGCGGCGACAGCGTGACGAGTAACACTGCAACGACGCGACGAGCGACGCGATAACGGCGCGACATTTCTCTTGTAAATACTTACACATAACATAGAAAATACCCAGACCTGAGAGAAATATATGTAAATACTGCAAACATTTGTCCCGCGACGGGAATCGAACCCGCAACCTTCTGCGTCTCAGACGGACCTTAGCCTACTGAGCCAGAGGCCAAACCTTATGCCATGTATGAATTATGTTAAAGTGATTAAGTATTTTAGAAGGAAAAGGAGAATCTAGGTAACAGTTCTTAAGATATTGTTCGCCCATATAAGATTGTTGTTCTTCTGCAGATGGACCGAGCGTTCTGTCTTCCATGCCTCTGCGGCTTCACACCAAGTTCCCGGGTCGAGGCCGACCCGTTGTCACAAGTTGTCACGATGGCGCGAGGCTATCGAGCGTGCCGCGGCAGGCAGCGGCCGCACAACTACCAGAAATGTAGTAGGTAGTTAGGTACGTAAGGAATACAATATTGTAGGTATTTAGATCATTATACCTACCTTTTAAAATTATCTATTTTATTTCATTTTTGATCTTTTATATAATAACCATTCGACATTTAGAACTTTCACTATTTAGAATTTAGATTAACCAACCATTAGGAGCTTAAACGTCGAGCTCAGAACAGGGCGCTCATTAGAGGAAGCCTGTGTCCAGCTGTGGACTGCTATAGACTGATTGTAATGATGATGATGATGAACCAATAGGTATTGTAATTTTAGGTGTTTTGAACATCGACAATTTAACTGTAGATGTTTTAATTTAAGATGATTTAATACGTCCGCTAACATCTACTTACCTCTTCGGCTACGGACACGAAGTCATCTGGCGCGGGGCGGCGGCGGCGGCGGCGCGAGGAACGGCACGTTTCAATGCATACATTTATATGGGAGTGCCACCGCCGCCGCCCCGCAATCGCTTACTTCGAGACCGTAGCCTTAGATAATTAGTACTGGACAAGGAAATGTCGCCGACTGACGTGTTATTAGCTGTCGATGAAGTACAAGCAGGTAATACAAATATATTATAAACTAGCTTTCCCCAGCGGCTTCGCACGCGTGGTTTGTTAATAAAAGGTGGCTTATGTCACAATCCAAGGGGCCCTAATTTTCAGCAATAGACAAAATTATCACATTGGATAAATAACGCGATAACTAACAATTTTTCATACAGTTTTGACAATTCGCGCGATATGTACCTAATGTGATAAATATATCGAATCCCAAGAATCAAGACCTATAATCCTAATTACTAGGTATATCAAACTTTCATTTATAATTTAAGTGAGATGCACTTATAACGCCTCTGCAGTACCAAAATATAGGAGGATCGAGAAAACAAAATTGTTTATTATTAGTATGGATACTAAACCTTATAATATATTCTAGGTAAGCACGTGAGAATATCTCAGGGTATATATTGTCATGAAAACAATATACATTAACATCTACCTACTGGACATGACTCCTACGCGTTGTCTCCGTATTATTTCAAGACACTATCCGAAGTGAAACAAGGTAATAACATTGGCAAAATACAATCTAACTTCACACACACACACTAGCCTGTATCAATCCACTGCTGGACATCTGCCTCCCCTAATAAAGGGGGATATGCCCATAATCCCCACGCTGGGCATCCGGGTTGGGGATCGCAGGGCACAGCTTCTCGCACCACCGACGCTGCTGCCCGTCGGTGGCCAGGGGATTTAGCTGTGCTGATGTAGGCTGCGCTATGCCGCAATCAGCCCACGTGCACCACGTGCAGGTGGGGTTGGCTTGGGTTCCGAAGATAGGGGTTGGAACTCCGTACACCTCAATCTAACTTCAATAAGCACCACCATCTGATAAATATAATTTATCCTTAATATAGCGGTTTGTCGCAATTTATTTTTCATTATCATTCAAATCTTCACAATTAAAATAGTCGAGATAGGTTTACATAATTAATATTATGAAATAACCTGTACGTACACAGGTTGGTGATACAGGTTGACTACCACACCCAATGTGGCATTAAATAAATAGTTATGTTAATGAATAAAAAAATAAGAAAACTTACATAAATGACATAAAAGTCTTATGACTAAAACCATATCTCATATTTAATTTTGTTTTCGAACAGATAACAACTGAACGACGAGCATCTCATTGCGGCTGAAAATGGTGGTAATGGTCGAGTCAAGCAAGATGATTTGAAAAGTATTACCCGATACAGATATATGACACAGTATTTATTTGATTTTGTCAGTATATGTTTTTAAATGGTTTAATAAAGTTTTCTTTCTGTATATAACAATTTTAACCTAACTAATTATTATAAAAATTCTAAAATATAAAATGTGTACACCTATTTCGAAATTGTTTTATTTATTTAATAGCTAAAATGGCAGTAGGCGGTGTACATAGTCCACAAACCTATGTACTCATTACAGAAGAACCTCAATAATCCGGCTCTTAAAAACCTGGGGGTGCCGGATTATTGGAATATTCAGCTGGGTACGGATAGCGCGTATATTGGTACGCGTATCTTGGAACGCCATGTCTGTACTTGCAGCTACGCGTACACTTTGGGGAACTTTGAGCCGTGGTCAGTCTGTTTCGGCTCGCGTAGCGTATGGATCGATTGACCTCGCGTTCAGGTTCGCGGCGATCCACAATAACTATTTCAATACAGGAACGCGCCAGTCGTACCCAGCTTTAGTATAACTACATTGTTCAAAAATAAAATACTTATGTTAGTATGTATTGTAAACTTAATTTATTGGACAGCTTTTAAGTAAGACATAAAATGAAGACAAAGGTATAAGTAGTGATAACGACAATCAGGTAGTAAAGGTATCTAATGTTAAATTTCCAATAAGTATCCTGAGCCTCAGTTTCCTAAACTCGGGTGGAAAGCCTGTGCGATAAGTCTACAACTGCACTCCCCCTGTTTATTGTAAACAAAATGTTCATGATGACAACCGCGCGAGCGGAGGGTGCCGGATTATTGGACGTATCTATTGAAGTGCCCGATTAGTAAGAGTCTACTGTATTTAAGGATTTAGAAGATTCCAATAACAACACAACCCTCGCGAGCTGCGTGCAGCTCGCGCACCACCCAACCTCTAGTTATACTATATATAGCTCGATTACCACTGACTCACTGATTGACATGATTGTTCTCCCAGAAGCAACCTCGTAGGGTTGAAATTTTTGGTGGATTCGTATAGAGGGAGTGGGGGCGACCTCAGGAAAAATCTGACATTTCCCCTTTTCACCCCCTTTCACCCCCACCCCCCATGTATCTCGAAAACTATAGGTCGTAGAGGGTTCGCGCTCAAACTAATATTGCTCAGGGAGCTTTTTCATATAAGAATCCGAAAAAAAAAATTAGGGTTCCATACAAAAAAAATATTATCCCATACAAAATTTTCACCCCTTCATACAAAACTTTTTTTCCTTTTGTTTTGTGGAATCGTATAGATATTTACTGTAAGTTAGGTGAAGCTGTAGGTGTAGGGTAGTTGTAGGGTAGTTGTAGGGTAGTTGTAGGGTAGTTGTAGGGTAGTTGTAGGGAAGTTGTAGGGTAGTTGTAGGGTAGTTGTAGGGTAGTTGTAGGGAAGTTGTAGGGTAGGTGTAGGGTAGTTGTAGGGTAGGTGTAGGGTAGGTGTAGGGTAGTTGTAGGGTAGTTATAGGGTAGTTGTAGGGTAGTTGTAGGGTAGTTGTAGGGTAGTTATAGGGTAGGTGTAGGGTAGTTGTAGGGTAAGCGTAGGGTAGGTGTTGGTTTTCGTTTTCGATTTCGTTTTCGATTTCGATTTCGATTTCGATTTCGATTTCGATTGCGATTGCGATTGCGATTGCGATTGCGATTGCGATTGCGATTGCGATTGCGATTGCGATTGCGATTGCGATTGCGATTGCGATTGCGATTGCGATTGCGATTGCGATTGCGATTGCGATTGCGATTGCGATTGCGATTGCGATTGCGATTGCGATTGCGATTGCGATTGCGATTGCGATTGCGATTGCGATTGCGATTGCGATTGCGATTGTGATTGCGATTGCGATAGCGATTGCTATCCGCTTTGATGGCTTCTTTCTTTTCGATATCATCGTTGATTACTTCTTCCTCTTCGAAACCCTCTCTGATTGCTTAACAATTTAAAACATAAACCGCGAGCTGCGTGCAGCTCGCGCACCACCCAACCTCTAGTTATATTATATATAGCTCGATTACCACTCACTGACTGACTGACTGACTGATTGACATGATTGTTCTCCCAGATGCAACCTCGTGGGGTTAACATTTTTGGTGGATTCGTATAGAGGGAGTGGGGGCGACCTCAGGAAAAATCCGACTTTTCCCCTTTTCACCCCCTTTCACCCCCACCCCATATGTATCTCGGAAACTATAGGTCGTAGAGGGTTCGCGCTCAAACTAATATTGCTCAGGGAGCTTTTTCATATAAGAATCCGAAAAAAAAAATTAGGGTTCCATACAAAAAAAAAATTATCCCATACAAAATTTTCACCCCTTCATACATTTTTTTTTTCTTTAATTTAATGACATGTGTCGATGTTTGGTGGAATCGTATAGATATTTAGTCTAGGTTAGGTGAAGGTGTAGGTGTAGGGCAGTTGTAGGGTAGGTGTAGGGTAGGTGAAGGGTAGTTGTAGGGTAGTTGTAGGGTAGGTGTAGGGTAGTTGTAGGGTAGGTGTAGGGTAGGTGAAGGGTAGTTGTAGGGTAGGTGTAGGGTAGTTGTAGGGTAGTTGTAGGGTAGTTGTAGGGTAGGGGTAGGGTAGGTATAGGGTAGGTGTAGGGTAGTTGTAGGGTAGTTGTAGGGTAGGTGTAGAGTAGTTGTAGGGTAGTTGTAGGGTAGTTGTTGGTCGATTTCGATTTCAATTTCGATTGCTTATTCTTCTTTGATATTATCGTTAATTGCTTCTCCCACATCGATATCTACTTTGTTTGCTTCTTCCTCTTCAAAACCCTCTCTGATAGCTTAACGAATCAAAACATAAACCGCGAGCTGCTTGCAGCTCGCGCACCACCCAACCTCTAGTTATATTATATATAGCTCGATTACCACTCACTGACTGACTGACTGACTGATTGACATGATTGTTCTCCCAGATGCAACCTCGTGGGGTTAACATTTTTGGTGGATTCGTATAGAGGGAGTGGGGGCGACCTCAGGAAAAATCTGACATTTCCCCTTTTCACCCCCTTTCACCCCCACCCCCCATGTATCTCGGAAACTATAGGTCGTAGAGGGTTCGCGCTCAAACTAATGTTGCTAAGGGTGCAATTTAATAAAAGGATCCGCTAAAAAAAATAGGGGTCCCATACAAAAAAAAAATTATCCCATACAAAATTTTCACCCCTTCATACAATTTTTTTTTTCTTTTCGTCGATCACACGGTTGTTCTCCCAGATGGAATCGTATAGATATTTAGTGAAGTGTAGGTGTAGGGGTAGGGGTAGGGTGTGGGTAGTTGTAGGGTAGGTGTAGGGTAGTTTTAGGGTAGTTGTAGGGTAGTTGTAGGGTAGGTGTAGGGTAGGTGTAGGGTAGTTGTAGGGTAGGTGTAGGGTAGGTGTAGGGTAGTTGTAGGGTAGTTGTAGGGTAGGTGTAGGGTAGTTGTAGGGTAGGTGTAGGGTAGTTGTAGGGTAGTTGTACGGTAGTTGTAGGTGTTGGGTAGGTGTTGGGTAGGTGTAGGGTAGTTGTAGGGTAGTTGTAGGGTAGTTGTAGGGTAGGTGTAGGGTAGGTGTAGGGTAGTTGTAGGGTAGGTGTAGGGTAGTTGTAGGGTAGTTGTAGGGTAGGTGTAGGATAGTTGTTGGTTGATTTTGATTTCGATTTCGATTTCGATTTCGATTTCGATTTCGATTTCGATTTCGATTTCGATTTCGATTTCGATTTCGATTTCGATTTCGATTTCGATTTCGATTTCGATTTCGATTTCGATTTCGATTTCGATTTCGATTTCGATTTCGATTTCGATTTCGATTTCGATTTCGATTTCGATTTCGATTTCGATTTCGATTTCGATTTCGATTTCGATTTCGATTTCGATTTCGATTTCGATTTCGATTTCGATTTCGATTTCGATTTCGATTTCGATTTCGATTTCGATTTCGATTTCGATTTCGATTTCGATTTCGATTTCGATTTCGATTTCGATTTCGATTTCGATTTCGATTTCGATTTCGATTTCGATTTCGATTTCAATTTCGATTTCGATTTCGATTTCGATTTGCTTCTTTTACATCAATATTCTCTTTGATTCCTTCTCTTACATCAATATCCTCTGTTAAAGCATCATCCTCTTAAATATCCTCTTTGATTGCTTCTTTTACATCGATATCTTCGAAATTTTTGGTGGTAGGGTAGTGGTAGGGTAGTGGTAGGGTAGTGGTAGGGTAGTGGTGGGGTAGTGGTAGGGTAGTGATAGGGTAGTGGTAGGGTAGGTGTAGGGTAGGTATAGGGCATTTCGATTTCGATTTCGATTTTACCAACGATATCCTGTTTGATTTCTTTTTTTCTTTTCGATATCCTTTTGATTTCTTCTTCCTCTTCGATATCCTATTTGATTGCTTCTTTCACTTCGAAAATCTCTTCGATTGATTTATCCACATTTCTCATTCATTATCATTTCAATTTTTTCTCTTCGATATCCTTTTAATTTCTTCTTCCTCTTCGATATCCTCTTTGATTGCTTCTTCCACTTCGATATCGTCCTTGATTGCTTCTCTTACATCAATATCCTCTGTTATAGCATTATTCTCTTGGATATCCTCTTGGATTTTTTCTTTAATATCGATATCCTTTTTGATTGCTTCTTCTACTTCTAAATCCTCAACGATTGCTTTTTCTACTTTAATATCCTCTTGATTGCTTCTTATTTTTCAAAATCCTCTCTGATAGCTTTACAATACAACACCAAAACCGCGAGCTGCGTGCAGCTCGCGCACCACCCAACCTCTAGTTATTATATTATATATAGCTAAACTACCACTCACTGACTCACTGACATGATTGTTCTCCCAGATGCCACCTCGTAGGGTTAACATTTTTGGTAGATTCGTATAGAGGGAGTGGGGGCGACCTCAGGAAAAATCTGACATTTCCCCTTTTCACCCCCTTTCACCCCCACCCCCCATGTATCTCGGAAACTATAGGTCGGAGAGGGTTCGTGCTAAAACTAATATTGCTCAGGGA
>CATORE010000005.1:0-29636 GCA_951804965.1 Horisme vitalbata | reverse complement strand
GAAATTCAGATCCTGACAGACGCCCTTGAGGTCTTTCGCATTACCTTGCTACATCGATAGTGTAGGTAAATGTACCGATGTAGTCTCTGGTTTGATGACCGGGAGCAACCGTTAGCTAGGTACTTAACAGAACTTATTCGTAAGGTATGAAAAATTATGATAAAATGATAAAAATTTACTAGTTTCTGATTCATTCCTTTGTATTCACCCAACTACCTTTCTGAATGCCAAATTTCTGGAACTAGGTGAGTAGAGTTTTGATCTAGGTATAGGTCAGACATTTTTGGATGTTAATATCTAAAAGTGATAAAAATTTACTAGTTTCTGATTAATTCCTTTGTATTCGCCTAATTACCTATCTGGATGCCAAATTTGAACTTTCTAGGTCATCTGGAAGTGGGAAATCATTTTTATCTATAGGTCAGTCAGTGATGGTCATTTTTTGGACTTTTGATTTGAATGGATTTATATTGTCCAAATCAAGCCTTTTCATTTGATAACCCATTCGACGACCTAGCTTTTATGTCCCCCCCGCCGCATTTTGGAAGCTGTTGAAAACAGTTTTAGGTGGAGACGTCGCTATAATTTTCATGTAAAATATAGATATACTTCTTTAACATACATTAGTTTCATGTTTCTGGCTTTGCAAACTATTCGGAGATCATGGTCATTTTTTGGACAATTTGGATCATAAAATGAAAACCAAGCATCGTATAAAAAATAAAAAACTGCTTTAAACTGGACTAACTGAACCCTTTCATATGATATGCCACTCGACCTATTAGCACCAGTTTGAAATTTTGACGTTTCTAATTTTGGACCATTTTCATCCTCAAAATGAAAATATTTTTAATATTTTTTTTTACTGGCAATCTTATTCAGTCAGTGCATTTTAAATCTACACCAATATTCAAGTCGATAGCTTATGTAGTTCCTGAAATAATCCGCTGTGACGGACGGACGGACAGACAAAGCGGCACCATAAAGGTTCGGTTCGGTAACGTCACCCTAAAAACTTAATAAAATTTGAGCCCGTAAAGTTTCATTCCCTGTTTTCAAAGAAAGATTATTTAGATTATTAGTATTTTTACTACAAATTTATATGGGAATATTTAAAAAGTATATCCTACACAACAATTAATGAATTTTCCAAATCGGTTCATAAATTACAGAGTTATGAGGTAACAAACATAAAAAAATGATATTTGAGCACATACAATTTTCATTCCCTTGGTTGGTATTTTTACTTCAAATTTATATGGGAACAATAATAATTGGAAAGTATAACCTACACAACGACATACGAATTTTCCAAATCGGTTCATAAATGTCGGAGCTATGAGGTAACAAACATAAAAAACAACCGAATTGAGAACCTCCTCCTTTTTTGAAGTCAGTTAAAAATGACGAATTTTGTATATCTAAATAACCGTTTGAGGTGTGTTTATGAAATTTAGAGCACATATGTATCTCGTGAGTCTCAATATATACGCCAAATTTTACATGTTTATGTTAAATAGTTTTTGAGTTATGAGGGGTTTAAAAATTGCTCCAAATGGTTCGTGTAATATTACACACGGTGCTGCTCGCCAGTTCTGTTAGCTTGAACTTGGCTTGACACCCTACCGTGTATCTAGATCTGCAGATAATGCAAACATTTGTTCCGCAACTTTCTGCATCTCATGCGGACCTTCGCCCACTGCGCCACAGAAGTCATCTTGACATGGCTGTACCTACCTCGTTACAGTATGTGGTGCCATGGCTGGTGAACCAGGCAGGCTCGTTGGTGTATCTACTGGCGGTGCAGAAGGCCCCGCTGTCACTGGCCGTGCCAGTTGCTAATGGACTCGCTTTCGCCTGCACCGCGCTCGCTGGCGCCAGTACTGGCCTCGAGGAGCCTTTGCATCGGGGTGAGGAATAACTACCAGCTCATAGATGGATAATACTTTTTATGGTACCTGCTGAAGATGGAACAAGAACATGGATGGCTAATGTTAAGGTGACGATACATGTCAAACCTCCCTCTCACTCGCACTATTCAACATTTTTTAAGATATATTTATAATCACTGAATGTAGTTATGCAAAATAGCAAACCTTCACGGCCTAGAAAATAACAATACAAAGGTTCAGCAAGAATATCATGTTGAACCCAACACGTTTTCCTACCAATAAATTTGCACCAAAATTGATCACACTGGCACAAGATTTTTTGGTAAGAAAACGTGATAGAATCAAAATGATATTATTGCTGAAACTTTGAATTGTTCTTCTCTAGAATTTGAAGGTTTGCATGCAACGTCCTGCGTCTATCAACTTGAGGCTTAAAGGTGATAACTTTATTGTTCTCTAGCTTCCGCCCGCGGCTTCGCTCGCGTGGTAGGATAAAAAGTAGCATATAACTATGTATGTGCAAAATAACGTATTTCACATTTTTTACAAACTTTCGCAATACTTTATATTTTTGTTTTTGTATTTGTATTAGTAGAAAGGCCCCCGACTCAAGTCGGTCCCGACATCTTAACGTGCCTTATCAAACATGGAAAATGCCAGTCAACGGTCACCCATCCAAGTAGATCAGGCTGAGAAGTCAAAGATTTTGTTTTCATTCGCAGGTTCGATTCTTGGGATAGTGTTAATAGTAGCGGGTACTGCGCTTTGCTGTTTGGACAAAGCCAGCTGAATAAAACTCAGTATTAATGTAAGTTTAATATAACTATTAAAATTAAATAAATTAAATTTTAATTGTAGCTCATAGTTAAGCACAGGCTACATCTACTGATGCTTTTATAATTATTGCTAATTATTTGTTATAAATAAACAATTAGTATTTATATGTAATAGTTATGATTGGTTACAATCATGCTCAATAATATAAATTCATAATAAAATATCTTGTAAGTACAAAATCTCTAGGTATTTCATAAAATGCATTATGATGCCATATTTTGTCACAATGTTTTACTTAAAATAAAAAACAAATTTTCAATGCTTGTATTTTATTCAAAAATCCTTTATCAAGTGACTAAGATCTAATTCTAAATACTATTCTAAAATATTGCACTAATTTTACGTATAAAATATAATACTTACATATTTTTTTTACCATAAAATATTTATAAAATCAGGCACCGACAAAATAGAAGCAAGTAATTTTTCGAAAATTTATTTCTTATTCTAAATCATTTAATAACACTTATAAAATAAAGATTTAATTCATTCAACAATATGTTATTGTTATTTTTATACAATAATTACAAGTGAGTTTACTGCAAATAGGCTAGGCCCTATAATTTTGTATAATATAATAATTTTGTTTTATAATATAATAATTAGGTGTGCCATTATTATCATCATCATCAATCGTGAGATCGTACCCAAAGTGAGGTTACGGTTTTTATTCAATATCCATGGGTATAAAACAATAAAATCAACTATAGGTATTATTTTGACGATTGTTTATTTATTTAAGAGTATATATTGGAGCGTCCGTGGCGTGGTTTACTTCTGTGTTCTTAGCAGAACTGAACTGAGCGCTTCCGTGCTTCGGAAGGCACGTTATACCTACCATCATTTCAGTCCTTAAGTCATGACGGAAGCCTTCGGGCGACCTAAAAACTAACACCTGAGTTAGCCACTAGCTCATACGAAGAAGAAGGTTAAGTATCAAAGGTTACCTATCTGGTAGATATCAATAAACAGGTTTCAACTCTTGAGTTAATGTAACTGTAAAAATGACACTTCTCTTATAAAAAAAAATATGTTGACAAGTCTCAAAATTTGCAGTCTAGTGTGGCCTTGCCTTTAGACAATTTTTTTTATTATAGTACATAGCGTTAACACGTTCGTGGACAGTAACCTCATTTAATTTTTGCTAGAAAAACAGTACTATTCCCCATACATTTTGACTGTACTGTAATGGCCGTACTGATTCCTAGCAGGGAAGCTAAACTATGCTATACAGCGGTACGGTTGTAGCCGTACTACGGCCGAAACCGTACTGCGTAATACACGTCCTTTCCAGACCGTGTGAAACAACAGTACGGTTTAAGCCGTGGTTTTCCTATGATCCGCGCTTCCCACTCGCATAGCTATTTTGGTGCACCGGATGAAAGTACGGCTATTACAGTTCCTCGAAAATGCAATTTTATGCATATAAATTATATGTAAACTGTATTATAAGGTCAAGTAAATGAAAAAATGCCATGATTTATCTATTTATTTTATTGAAAAACAAAATATAACATAATAGTACCTACTTATATACTGAAAACTGAAAAAAAAACAACAAAATATGAAAAAATAACTTTGCTTGTAGGTACAACCTTCCTACGTAGATATCACTCACAAAGAATTCCTATCAATATACAGAGATCAGTACCTAATTTCAAACTTTACATAACACCCACCACCGCACCAATAACGCTACTAATCTAGTCTTACTTCAGTCTTTCATTGTGATCTTTGCATAATTGGTATGCCACTCTTCGAAACAACTAGGACAGAGAGGAGTTTTTTCAGGGCATCCCTTACATCTGTATCTGGTTTCCTTATGCTTCTTGTTCTTGGTGCAAAGGCTGCAATTGAGAAATTTGAATTTCCTCGTAGTATTGCCAGATACAGGTATGTTTTCAAGCCAGAGGCAGTGATTATGATGTCTATGACTAGAGTGAGCCTGTTCCTCTGGTTCTTGATGACATGCCCGATTCTGAGCAACCTCTGTGCGCCTGTTTGCATAAATACTTCCCTTTCTCACAATATCGCGCCCTTTCAAGCCGCTTTCTAGTCGTATCATTTGTTTGATCAATTGATCACGGTATTCGAGAAACTCGTATTTTACATAATTTTTGAAGTATTTTTAATACAAATACTAAGAATTCCAAACTGTTATATCCAGCAGGTGGAAAAACACTTTTTTATACCAGCGAAAGTCTTCTGTGGGGATGAATAGTATGACACCATTTGATCTTTACGATCTACTCCTCCCATATATCTATTATATTCTGCGACTTCTTCAGGCTTCTTTGTCATTTTATCGTGAACACCTTAAGATTCTCTTTCAGGTTCAGCACTGTGAGATTCTATTATAGCATCAATATCAGGATCAACACATTGCATTTCGATAACATCATCAAGGCTTTGATAATCCATTAGGGGAACATCATCAACAGCTTGCAGTTCTAATATAGCATCAAAACCTTGTGATACCCTTACGGGATCAGCTTCCTGGAACATCCTTTCAGGTTCTACAGCAACATCAGAGAGATCACTTGTGTGTGTGATGAGTACAGACGGACTTTCAACCCTAGGATTTATATTTTCATACCCAACATGAGAACTATTATCTATGCGATTTACCTCTGTACCTGGCTCCGGTTCTACATCAGATTCTAGTGTAGTATCACTGCCACTATATATTGATGATCAATTGAATTGGTTGCGTGAGACAGGTTCTTCCCCATCAGACGAAGACATTTCGTTGTAGTTTGGTTCAAAATCTTTATCCGAGCCGAACTCGCCGTCATCGCTAAAGGGATCTCTGTCGCTCGAGTCAGGCGTAGACGCCTCACTAAGGAGACGTCTTATTTTTTGACTATCAGTTTCCCTTTTTCTACTCATCTAAAACAAACAGATAAATCATAAATCAAAATGTAACAAACAAAGTATAATTCAATACCTGTCATTTCAGAAAATTATCGTACCTTATACTATCTCTGCGTTGTACTTCTTACATCACCAATAAAAATCAAGAATAGACATGAACCAAACACAATAATTATGCAATTCCTATTGTTTATTTCACTTAGTGTAGCAAACTTGAACAAACAACTATAAATTTAGAAAGTTCTTGTGCTCAATATTTAGTTTGTGCAAGCCTACATAAATCAATTCACAACATGAGGGTAGTTTGAAAAAAGATTCACTTACTTTTCGTTATTCAAACACACATCTGCCCGGAATGATAGCTGAAGAAGCACTAGATCAGGTTCCCTACAGAGTTTCATACAAGCACAATGGCCATAGCCGTACTGGTACTTTGCGATACCTGTCCATGAGCACATAGTGACCTATGTAAAACTCTTTCTTGTAGTCTGTGGATTGACAGTAGAAGTATAATATCTGTTTGTGGGTTGCCGGTAAGAATGCTTTGTTCGAAGGTCTCATACAAATTTCTCTGCTATGACCGTAGTTATTCTGACAAGCCTTTAAACATCTACGGCGCTAGCCGTACTGCCAATCGCTGAAATCCTTTATTCCGGTTATAGCCGCTACCGTCCACGAACGTGTTAAACTCTCGCTGCAAACTCGGTCATTAATTATCAGAACGAGACAGCAATATTGCTTTCTCTCTCTGGGAGCCACTTAGGAGAACAGGGCGATCGAGATGTGCATTTCTGCAGTAAATAGTATATTTAATATTTCACTGTTATTAGTTTTTTAAATATTTTTTAACCGACTACAAAAAGAAGGAGGTTCTCAATTCGTCGGAACCTTTTTTTTCGACTTTTTTTTTATGTATGTTCACTGATAACTCCGTCAATAATTGTGGACCGATTTTCAAAATTATTTTTTTGTTTATAAGAGGTGGCCCTTTATTCCTGAGGGATTGGTACTTTTCCCGGAAAACTCAAAAAACGCATTCGCCCCATGATCACCAATATTTCCGTCAATTGTGAACAGATTTTCAAAATTCTTTAGGGCAAGAAGTAAGAAGTGATTAATTTGAAGTCGGTTGATTTTTTTTGTAAAAGTCCTACTTGTATAAGTGAACTTAGTTGTTTTAGTTTGTTGCATATCGTGGTGAGAGTAGATAATGATGTCGATTCTGTTGTGCATTTTCCTAAACTAAACTTAATTTGACATTCCTAGAAGTGATACTATCCCTTTCATTTTTTACTATAACTTTAGAGCTATCAAATTAAGTGAACAACAGAATTTTACAGAATTAACACTACTGTGTAATTAAAAAAATACTATTTACCAATGACCGCTCGGACTGCACAATCACGGAGCGCTCTCGCCGAGTCATTCCTTTTATCGATAACGTGCATGCGCCCGCGCCGCGCCGAGTACCTAGCTACCCTCAAGTCAACACTAGTGTTATGATGATTTATGACCCATGTTGCAGCGAGAAAATAATGATACTATAGCGATGTTGTCTTTACAAAACCTAGCAGATAGGTTCTTATTTTATTATTGTAATAAAAAATAATAATTAAAAAAACTTAGTACCGTACCCACAAAAAATTAAAAATATTCTACGATGTTGTTTGACATTCGCTTTCTCGATTTAAAATCGTCATAATTTTATTATCTAAGTACAAAGACAATTCCGATACCTAATTAAAAATAGTATTATTTAGTACATATTTACTTTATTTACAAGTTTATAAATAAATGAATGCATTTAGTGACTAGATTTTATTGATTGCTTTGTATTTTGTATGTATCTAATTCTAGGGCCGCACTTGCGTCTATCGTGACGAAGCAATACGTTATCATCATCATCATCGTCATCGTCATCATCAGCCTATAGCAGTCCACTGCTGGACGTAGGCCTCCCCTACAATAAAGCAATACGTGTCAAAGCTTAATGTGTTTTGCGCGAGCTACTTATCCCTGAGCACCCTGAGTGCAGCCTGAACTATTGCGACGATAGCTAATAATGGTTCGTCTCATCTGTCTGTACATTGCATGAACTTTTGTCACGTCACGATAGACGCAGGTGCGGCTCCAGCATAAAAAGTTTTGAGTAACTTCCTTTAACAAAAATCTATTAAAATAACTTACTAGGTTGGATTGTATACTCGTTGATTAGGCTAGACTGGTATACAAAAGAGATTTGTATGCACTTCAACAAATTGCAATTTACTTTGTATTTATCTTGTAGGTATTCTTCAAAGTGGTGCATAGGTACTCGTGAATTCGTGTACTACGTTCTTACTATTCTACACACAGGGCTGGTAAACTGAGGCTCAATCACGCGCACGAAGACTAGCAAAAAAGTATTCTTATGATAGATTAAAATTTTAGCCAATGAGAAAGCGCAGATTCAAAATAACGCATTGTCATTGGCCAATTTTTTTCGATACGCTTACGATCAAAATATTCGCCCAACTGATCTCAACGCAAGTGTTTTACAAAATGACGCTTTTATATCTACTATATATTTTTTGTACACATACCATACATAGAAAATACCCAGACCTGTGACAAGCAATTACAGATCATACAAACATTTGTCCTTTTGAGGGAATCACCCCGCAACCGCGCTCGTGGTGTGGATTACTTCGGTGTTCCAAGCGGATCACTTTGGTTAAGCAACACTTCGCCCTGTCACTACTTGGATGGGTGACCGTTTATTGGCATTTAGATCTGAGCTCTTCCGTGCTTCGGAAGACACGTTAAGATGTTGGTCCCGGCTTTTCAATCGCTAAGCCATGGAGGCTTTCGGGTGGCCTAAAAACTCCAAAACCAGAGTTAACCACTAGCTCATACGAAGAAGAAGAAGAACCCAGCAACCTTCTGTACCTCAGGCGGGCCTTCGCCCACCGTGCGTCTTCCGCAGAAGACATTTTTAACTCCATGATTTCCTTATAATCTCTAGGGCCCTATTTATCCGCTCCAAGGAGGCCCGCAAACCGGCCTCCTCGCCCGCCAAATGCTTCCTCTCGGCCAATAGCGCGCGCGCGCGATCAGAGTCCCTCGACGCGGAGCGGGTCACGTGGGCGGACTCTACGCGCAGCCGTGTGTTGTTGCGGGTGATGTCGTCCATCTCTTTCTTGCGTACTGGAAAAGAGAGGAAGGGAAATATCAATAAGTAGGTACTTACACTTAGGGATAAAGCAGGGAACACAGGTATATCAATATATAACCATTTTGTGTAAATGCTATGTACATATTATAATAATTTCCCTTTACTAATCCTCCTGATCCTTTTCCAAATTCGCAAACGCGATAAGTTTTGTAAATAAATATGTTTCCCAAATTTTTTATAAAAAAACTCAAAATACCTACATGTAAAATGGCAAATGCACAAACAGTGCGACGTGACACCGACAAAAAAAACGAAGTTACACACTGCTGCTGCTATAATGCAGTTGTGTGTAAGGAATTGGGATGGGAGATGGGGATGCATTATCGCAGTAACGGATGCGATATTTTTGTGGTTTTAATTAAATCACTAAAAAGAGAGGAGCTTCTCAAAAAAAGGTGTTATGTGGTAGTAAGTAATAGAAGTTCCTAGTGCCAGATGCTAACGGAGTGGTTAGAATCTACCAGATGTATATTTAAAAACTAGGGTTCTGGATTATTGTATGTATTGCTTGGAATATCCGATTTTTTATTATATCATCATCAACCTATCGCAGTCCACTGCTGGACGTAGGTCTCTCCAAAGGTTCGCCAGTGAGCCCGATCCTCGGCTCTTCTCATCCACTGACTATTTTCTACGAATTATATGAACTTTTATGTAAGTTTGTGTGTGCTGCAGCAAGACAAAAAGGCCTTGCCTCAGTGAAATTTTTTGCTTTAAAGCAAAAACACTGATTTTCAGTCAAGACCTAATCGAGAGCGAGCAGAACGAGCCGCAAAATAATGTGTGGTTACGTACCTAGCTATGAAATATGATGGTTGTGTAGCAAATAACATTCCTAAATTTTGAATTTTGATTAAAGTGTGTAATAATAATATGTGTTTTTAATAATGACAATAGTGTAACAAAATAATTTATAGGAGTTTTATTTTATTTCTGGCATACGAAGTGCTTGGGAATACCGTCTATTTGCTTTTGCAACAAAAACTTTTTGAAATTTAATTTAAATGTATATTTGGTGTTAGCATTGCGGATGGGGGGTGGAATATTGTTCCAGCACTTCGTTGCCGAATACCTAAAACATCCTCTAAAAGCTGCAGTCTTGTGATTGTGATAGGAAAGTGCAGACCTTACTGACCGTAACCCCTTATCACAGACGAAGTTAAGTTTTGAGTGCAGATACTCAGGCTTTTTAAATTTAATAACGTCAAAGACCAGTCCTCCCAAGTGCAAAAGCCTCCGTGATTCCATATTCAACAAGGACATTTTATTCAAGTATGGTGTAATGTGACTACGAGGCGGGATATTGAAACAAAAGCGACAACAAGCATTCTGAACTCTTTGTATGGTGCGCTGAGTTCTCGTAAGTAACCGAGGACCAAAAACTATATCCCCATAATTAAGCTTGGAAATGATTAGCGATTCGCAAAGGACTATACGGGATGCTTCAGTCAGTTGATTTCTAATTTTGTACAGTATCTTTAGGCGGTAAAAACAAGTCTTTACTAAATTAAGAACATGATTCTCAAATCTGAGTTGACTGTCGATGGCAATCCCGAGATTCCTAGCCTCTTCGACTCTACCTACTTTAGCGTCACCGATAGTTACATCTGGATCGCCATTTAGCTTGTCAATTTGGTTTTTGGTACCCAAAACCATATACTGTGACTTTGTTGGGTTTAACACGAGCGCATTGCGCGAGGACCAGTCCGCTATAGCGTTCAGATCTTTATTCAATCGTTGAACAGCTTGTGTTAATTTGTCGGGTGTCTCTGATACATAAA
The DNA here is from genome assembly GCA_951804965.1 of Horisme vitalbata. Taxonomy (NCBI): domain Eukaryota; kingdom Metazoa; phylum Arthropoda; class Insecta; order Lepidoptera; family Geometridae; genus Horisme; species Horisme vitalbata. The sequence goes on along the minus strand of CATORE010000005.1, from coordinate 19,038 downwards.
TTTGCACGTCATCTGCATAGCAGTGGTAATTAGAATGACAGAGATATTTTATTATATAAAAAGCCATAAAATATTAAATAAATAATTAGAGCATTTCTTATATATTACTAGCTTCCGCCCGCGCTTTCGCTCGCGCGATACCGGGAGTAAGAACCCTATGTGTATTCGAAATTTCATCGAAATCCGTTCAGCCCTTACTGAGTGAAGCGACCACAAACATACTCACACACACACAAACTCTCGCATTTATAACATTAGTGTGATGTGATGTGAAGTGTGATAGTGTGATGGGATATATTTGTATTATGTACCTAGGTACTACACGTTATTTTTAACGGTAACATAGGTAGGTACTTACTAGGTGACTGACATGTGTGCTAGGTAACTGAAAATTTACTTTTGTCGTCGGACTTGAGTCGCTGTGAGGACTCTAGGTCGATCCTACCGACTATTGTGATACTGATTGATAACCTACTATAGATACATTGATGCGCGGGAGTAAGATAGGGAGCGGTTTGAGCGGAGAGGGAGGTAGGTAGTTCCTACCTACACATATTATTTTGTGTAGGATAGGCACCTAATACCTAGGTACTAAATTAAAATAAGGTAGCGATACCTAAATTAGATTGTATTTTCAATCTAACTTAGGTATTAGATTAATTATTAATTTACCGTATTATTTACGAAATTTGATTTCCTTTATGTTGTTTTTAGCTGGTTGCAAATTTTACAACCGGAAAACCAAACAAACATGTAGGTAGGCACATTTAGGTATAGACCTACCTACATAGGCGTTACAGATAAAAATTACTGGGGTTTTCTCTTTTCTTCTTTTCCCCCTGTCCTGCCGTTACCATGGCCGCTACCTGTATGGCCAGGAATAGCGGGACGGCCGGGAACTAGAGGCCATCTTTTTCATGCGTTCTTCATTGGGGGGATATGCCCATAATCCCCACGCTGGGCATGCGGGTTGGGGATCGCAGGAGCAGGACACAGCTTCTCGCACCGCTGGCGCTGCCCATCGGCGGTCAGGGAATTTAGTCGTGCCGGTATAGGTTGCGCTACGCCGCTATCAGCCGGCCGCCAGAGCCTCTTTCGTTAGTGAGCAGGGTGCACCGCGTGCAGGTGAGGATGGCTTGGGTCGGGAAGTTGGAGGTGGACTTGGAACCCCTTACACCCCACACTTTGGGGTTGATATTCAAAAATTAGATTTTTAAATTAAATGGAAACATTATCATAGGCAATGGGGGCAATTCCCCCAAGCTCTTGGCTCCTGCCAAGCTGCTGAGTGAATACTTTGGACCCTCGGATTCGCTCTATTGCCTCTTCAATGAGGCGTGTGTTGGAGCTCTGAAGGTCGCGCCGTATCATCTTCGCAATTTGCTTGTTCAGGTCTGACGTCTCTGACGAAGTAACATGAGTGGTTTCCTGTCTTTTTGTCATGAGCCGAAGAGTTTCATACGAAAGTTTGGACTTCTTGCCTTTAGGCTGCATTTGGCAGAATTTGATGCCCTCGTCCCTTAACGCTCCAACCACGTTTTGTAGGGCCTCATCCACGTCATCGGTGGGTTCCGCAGCAACGAATCTATCACCGAGAAGCTTCTGAAACTTCTCTGGAGTAGATTGGGTCGGAGCGTAGACTTCATCAGACGATTTCTTTCAAGCTTGAGATTGATATTCAGAGAGCCTTGGACAAGTCTGTGATCAAATCCGGTATTTAACCTGTTGATCACGGAGACATCTCTGAATATGTGCCTTTTGTCCGTCATGATGAAGTCGATCTCGTTTTTGGTCACAGTGTCCGGGCTTCGCCATGTCCACTTCCTGTGGGGCTTCTTCTCAAAGAACGAGTTCATCAAGAAGAGCCCCTCCTGTTATAGGAATTTGACCAGCATTTGCCCTCTGTTTTTTTTGCTAAGAACGAATTATCTGAAAAATAGATAAAAAACATTGCCAGACACAAGATTTGCCCCCTAAACGAAATCCTGTATCCGCGCCTGGGTAAGATAGCCTTCCTACCCCTAGTACGAGTTGCACAATCGAAAGCTTTGATGGTACCATTTTTTGGAATTATAATCATTTGCAATCTGCAAAGACATTACAATAACCAGAAGTAGATTGGACCAAGAAATCACTTTGATGCACATCGAGATATCGAAGTTGTTGCATACCAACATTGCCTTCATTTTTTGAATAGAATTTGGAAAATCCTTTGTTATCGGATGCCTACGTCTACCGTCTAACGTAATACAAAGAACGCACCCACCAAGGTTCAGCTCTATACGCTAAGCGGTTTAGGCAAGGCCGTCTTAAACTATGCTGGAGCCCTTGGGCACGACAAGAATTTGGGGCCCTTTTGTGAATGTAAAGAAAGCTAATTATAAAAAAAAATATCACAATGATTTTCATTAATATGGGTATCTACATAATCTCCTCTCCCTAATCAATTATGTACCTATTTAATATCATATGTAATTTACCAAAAACACGCAGTTTAAAAAAAAACATTGTGTTTTCAATTAAAAAAACTTTTGAAGTCGGTTTATGTTTACTTTAAATTATTATATAGTACATAATTTATAAAGAATCTGACTCTAAGACCATTACTGAAAAAAAAATTCGAACCCATAAAATTTTCATTTCCTATTTTCTCACTCTTAGGATTGTTTTTTTTTTAACCATGTGTTTTCATGAGAACAAAGTACTTAAAACCTAAAACGGTTAGCGTAGCGAGCAGCAAAATTTTTGGTGTTCAATAGAAACAAGGCAAAGAAACCGGTTGAATTTTTTTTTTTTGCAGCTTTGTACATCTGCAACAATTGCCGTAGAAACGAAATCGATTTTTTTTATTATCAAACTAACGCTGTTACGTTCTAATACGTCATTGTTTTTTAGGATGGGTTACGGTAGTTTTGGCCGTTACACCCTTATTGGTTAATATTTTAGTGCTTAGTTATGTGGCATCAAACAAACAAAAGCTGACAACAAAATCGGCGAGCGGAACGAGCCGCGAAATTTTTCTACTAAAGGTGTGCGTATAATATGTACAAGAGACCTACAATTTATATCTGAAATTAAACCAACTATTAGGTTATAATTATGCGTGACCCGAAACTTGGTTCTAGTCTGGTCATTTTTGCTAAGACAAAACTACGAGTTTAAACATAAGCTGCAAACTACTTGTTATGGTACATTTGACTGATTGATAAGTATTCAAATTATTCACAAAAACAATACCCAATAATTTGATGCGATAACTTAAAACAAGTGAGTGAAGCACGAATTGCTGCACCACTGCCGGCCGCACTGCCCTGCACCCCGCCTTGGTCGTTTAACCATTTGGTCCCCAAATGAAATTGGATACAAATTTCATTCCATCCCCCACAAAAAAAAAAAGACTTTTCCAAATCGGTTTATAAATGACGGAGTGAGGTAACAAACTTAAAAAAATGAATCAAATTCGAGCCCACAAAACTTTCATTCCCTGTTTTCTCACTCTTAGGGTTGGTATTTTATCTTCATAATTATATGGGACCAATCGGGAAGTAAACCCTTCACAACGAAAATATTCCAAATTGGTTCGTAAATCAAGTAACGAACAATAAAAGAATAAAACCGCATTGATAACCTCCCCCTTTTGTGAAGTCTTTCGGGGCCCCCTGAGGATGGCCTCAGAACGGCTCTGGGGCTCTGGGCACGGGCCCCGTGTGCCCTTTAGGTAAAGACGGTACTGGGTTTAGGCTGTGTGTTGATCCGTCAGTCGGTCATCAGGACAAAGGATTTTAAATATAATGTTTAAAGATCTCGAAATAGGCTTCGCGCATGCTTCGCTCTCTATGAGCGATGTATGCGCGCAGCTTATGTAGTTCGATTCATTTTCTTATAACTAATAAAAAGTAGTGGGCAGTTTACTATGTAATTTTTTTATACATGAAAGAATTAAATGTTTAGAACCCACGAACCAAGAACCGTTTTGAATCTTGTCAAAATGTCACTGTTAAAAAATATTACAGTGACATTTCTTGACATTAGTTTGTTTACATTTTTGGACTGAGATTTTGGATTTGACGACTATTGGGAAGATTTTTATGTGTTTGTTTCTTTTTGTAATCTTTTTGGGATTTATGATGACGGGAATTAATGAATACCGTACCTACTGTAGTTTATAAAAATGGCCTACACTCATATAAGGTTGTGATAAGGTGGCTGTGACTTGGAAATCTCTACGTGAGTCATCATCGCGGCCTACTTAATCATGCTACAGGCCATTGGTAAGTCATTTGATAACAAACATGGTTATAGTTGAGACGTACGTTTTCATCGATTTGGAAACCACCGGTTTGCCCAGTGAAGAGCTCAATAAAACAAGAATAACTGAACTGAGTATGGTGGCGGTGAAGCGACCTCATTTGTTAGCCACCAGGCCGGGCTCCACGCCTCGAGTACAGCACAAACTGACAATGTGCTTTAATCCGTGTAAAGCTATAGCTGATGATGGAACGAAGGTCACCGGACTGTGCAACTTTCTTCTAGAAAACGAACCTGTGTTCAACCAAGAAGTATTCAACATGATCAACACGTTCCTCAACGTCCTCAGCAAGCCCGTCTGTTTGATCGCTCAAAACGGACTCGGTTTTGATTTCCCAATCCTGAAGAATCGCTTGGAGAAACTGAAGGTTAGTTTTGCTGATGACTTGCTATGTGCTGACTGCTTTCATGGATTCTATGATATCTTGGAGAAGGACAAGCAAGATTTAGTGGCTAAAATTGAAAAGACTAAACTTGAATGCAATGTGCCTGCAATTTCAAATGGTGACTCACAGAAGCCATTAAGTAATGGTAATAATACACCAAAGTCATTAGCTAATGTTGAAAAGTCACCAAAATCAATCAATGCTGCAGAGTCACCATCAACCAGCAAAATTGACGAGGTGGATTTTTACACACCCAACTTAAAAATGCAAGCTGTGAATGAAACCACTCCCAAACAAAACAAAATAGCAAGAAACACAAAAAGGAATCCCAAGGTTTGTCGTAGAATGCCTTGGGGTAGCGGTCCAAAGCCAAAAGAACCATACAAACTAAAAGATATCTACGAGAGGGTGCTGAAAAGGCCTGCTTTGGATGCCCATCGGGCTGAGAATGACTGCATCTTTGCTCTGGAGATCTCCGCAGCATTGTCCAAACAGTTTGTGGAATGGGTTGATGAGAACTGTGTTAGGTTTTCAGAAATAAAGCCGATGACCATTGGTGTACCTTTGGGCTTTTAACCTTTTTAAGTATATGCTGGAAAAGTGAACCATGTGAGACAATAGATTTTGTATAGTGTCTGGATTCCCGGCATACAAGATATTTTTTTAATTAAGTTTTGTAGACATTAAGTTTAGATATTGATGAGTTATTACTTAATTACATAAAATATTTTTGAGGTTTCATTTAGAATTTATTCTGGTTGCACTTTTGCATACATAATATTATTTACATTGTAAAGTTTACATAAGTTTGAAAGATTTATTTATGAATGCATAATTATTTTTATCATTCAACTTTATCACAATTATTTTTATCATTCAACAGCTAATGAAGCTGATTCAAGTTTTTCCAATCAAGTTCAAAAAATGTTGAATTGTTAGATAAGTACAGACTGATTAATTACCAAAGTAATTATTTTGCTATTTTGAAACCAACATGTACTGTAAGATTTTTGTAATTTCCATGAATTTGATTTTTTTATATATTTTGTAATTGTTTTATAGTAGTTAATATTTGATCTCATTTTGGTAATTAGAAGACAATTTTTTTAAAGTAAATTGATTAGAAATTGATCTAAACTTAATAATTCTTTCAAGCATTTAACAGGTACCAATATTTGTAATTTTAACTGTTAATTAGGAATTAATAATGCTACTAAATTAAAACACTAAATAAACACATGCAATCTCAATCTATTTTTGTGTAGGTATATATTATGCATAAGCATGCAAAGTTTTAAACAAATTCATATTTTATAGCTTTAGTTTTAATTTTTTTATATAGGTACTTTGTATGCATGCAATAGGTACACAGTTTCTTTATTTTTATAGAGTAAATATATTTCTACATGCTCAAGTGTTTTCTTTAAACTTGGTTTCTAATTTGAGTACTTGAAGTGAATTAATGTACTTAGGTGTCTCGATTGCATAGTTAAAACAGCTCATATCTTTAAAACAATTGGTACATGTTTGTAACATTCTTACCTCTGACACCTCTGATTGCCCCTAAGCATTCTCACTAAATTAACATACAGCAAAATCTGATCAATTTATCATACCATCGATAGATATTAGCGATAGCTAGAAGTGGTAGCTAGGTATTTTATAAATTGTATTCTTGTAATCTTTCTTAAACAAATACTTATAATTATAATTATCTTTCAACATACCCATCTATGTATGTCCCTCTGAACTTTAGGCTCGGCAAACGATCTGATCAAACCTAGTACAGACCGACCCGCAAATAGGAACGAGGAGGGTACTTGCAAGCCCACTTCAGAGGGACAAAGATCCGTGTACTGAAAAACGTACGTACAACACTGTATGTTTATTTGTCAGTTTAGGTAAGGCTGTCCTTGAGTCAGATGACGTTAGATCATGTTAAGTACCTATAACATTGGGTGTTGGTGTTGTCATCTAAGTAGGTACTGGCTCTTCCAATATTCAACAAAGGTAGGTATATCGGGGAGAAAGACACTAGCAAAAAAGTTGGCAGAAATATCCGAAGCATTAACCTCGCTAAAGGTTTCGCCTTTATACACAACCGAAGATTCAAAGCCACCCTTGCACTTAAGGCTAGAACACATGCTGTAAGGATCCCCGTGCACTGAAGATGAACATAACACCTAACACTATAGTATAGTCTGCACACCCTAGGATCCACTCCTGTGCCGTGGGTAACAGGAACTATGAGTACACCATAGTACAGTCACCTGCTACAATGGTGTTCACGTACAATTTAATTAGTACCAAAATTTTTTTTATCTTCTATTTCAAACTAGAATGCGTTTAGGTACTAACAGATGACAACGCTCTCGTCAAATGCCATTTATGGGCGCATTAAATAATTATAAAATTTTAGGTACAGCAACACTGTCTTAAAATGTATACCAACGTCCTGACAGAAGAGAGTGAACGTGACCGTACCATAAGATAAATAAGACATCTCACACACGGTTAACTGATCCCAAACTAGGCAGAGCCTGTATTATGAATTTATCAGATACTGATGGACTTAAATAGATATTTGACGTATAAAACACCCACAGAGAGCACAAATATTCATGTTCACCACACAAATCGGGCGGGAATCGAACCGCGACCTGCAGCGCTATTACCAAATGAGTTATAAGGCCAGCCAGTCGACTGAGATACTGACACAGAATCATTTACTGAGTCACAGATACTGCAGATTTGTTCTTTCAGCAGGAATCGAACCTACAACCTCTTGCGTTTCAGCCGGCTTTTTGCCCCTTCCACAAAGTCGTCGTTAGTAGGTGCTGTTTTTCGTAACTTATCGAATTCCTTTTCAGGGCTTTTGACCCTAACCGGGGTGCTATGGGGATGCACGAACCCCTTCATTCGCCAGGGTACGAAAGGGCTCCGTGATGTGAAAGCGAAGACTTTAACAGGACAGGCCTGGGCTGAGGTCTCGTTTCTGCTTGGAAATTGGCGGGTAAGGTCGGGCTTATACTATCTGTTTTTGTGTTTTCCCAACAACCATGCTGTATCTATAGTCTATACTGTATCATCGATTTCGATGACGGCGACCCTAGTTATTTTGTGTCTATTATGGGCCCTAATATGGCTGGCCAGACCAAATTTGGTTTTGAATACCCTATCGCATGAATTACAATAGAGTTGACCTGCAGAATTTTAAGTATATCTATAGGAGGGCTTAGGTCTTTCTTTAAGTGTTTGAAGTTTTGCGTCTCTTGACTCCATAAACGATTATTCTCGAACATTTTAACTTGTGTAGGTGTTTTTGAACACGTCCTTGTAGCGTAGATGCTGACCACCGTGTTTCCGCATACCGTCTGCCATCTGCCAATCGTATCAAAGGCAAAGCCATGAAGATGTTTTGTAAAATACCTCCACTCATCATCTATTGTAGAAAAAATTGTCTGCAGAGTACTAGTAGCAAATTTAGAATCCAGTTTATTCCCAAGTTCGGGTGAGGTAATAGGTCTCGAACAAGTAGGACTTTTAAAAAAAATAAACCTACTTCAAATAAATAACTTCTTACTTCTTGCCCTAAAGAATTTTGAAAATCGGTTCACGATTGACGGAGATATTGGTGATCATAAGGCGAAAATTACAAGTGAGTATGAGGTTTTTTGAGTTTTCCGGGAAAAGTACCAATCCCTCAGGAATAAAATTAGTATACTCTCTTAAACAAAAAAAGAATTTTTTAAATCGGTCCACAATTGATGGTGTTATCGGTGAACATACATAAAAAAAAAGTTCCGAAGAATTGAGAACCCCCTCCTTTTTGAAGTCGGTTAAACTTAGGTGGAATTTTGTGGGGAGCTTTAAGCGATAAATGCATCTTCGACCGTATAAGGCGATGGTCAGTCCAGCCCTGTGCCTCCCACGCATAGCCCTCGTTATAAGGACGTCACATAGGTCACTACGGCGCACAATAACGTAGTCTAGAAGATGCCAGTGCTTGGCATGCATCCACGAGGTCTTATATTTCTCGGCAAGTCGGAAGAATGTATTGGTAATACCAAGATCTAATTCAGCACACAACGACAAAAGACGTAAACCATTATCATTACATTTTCCGACTCCATGTTGGCCGAGGACTCATGTTTTGGAACACTTTCAAGTTCTTGGCGAAGGTGTTGGTAGAATATTTATTTGTCCTCATCTGGTAGGGGCATTGTACTTATGAGATGGACGTATTTGTTGCTAATGATCGGAGGCCAGGTAGAGTCTCGCCGGCGCCAGGCGTCCGCTCCGCCAGTGGTAAGTGTAGCCGCCAAGTTGTTCACAGAGCTCTACACTATCATTTAGATGGGTTTTGCTGATGGCAGCTATATCGATTTTATATAGAGCCAACTCTCTTGCTATGAGAGCAGTTTTTCCCTCTGGACACATTACTAATTGTTCAGTAGAGTTCGTACATTCCAGATGGCGATGCAAAGTTATTTGGGTTTTATCTTAAATTGTTTACTTTTCTGTATCTTTCGACCGCGATTAACGATGTCCAGGCGCCCGCAGTTTGGCACCTAGATGGTTGGTGAGACAGACTATTTATGGGCCACCTTTTCTAGACCCCTCCTCTATGCAGAGGAAAGCAGAGCGATCCTAAAAAGGGCTGCTTTATCGCCAGTTGTGCTGCCGAACCCAGAGTCCCGCCTCAATCAATTCCAAGAGCGAACACTCAACTGGCCGCCTACGTGCAGGATGTTAACTAAAGCCTGGGCACATCGAGTCATCTAGAGGCAATAGGGATGATGCCTGGGTAGAAAAATAATAATTCTAATTAGTCCGTCAATTAGATTATCAAATAATTTTGGACACATATTTTTTTATTTTTAAAATCAATGGAAATCGACAAAGTTATAAAGCAGCAAAGTTCGGGAGTGGGGGCTCGTGACGTCACTTGTATGTAAAAAGTGTACTTACCCGTGACGTCACGCGGAACTTCAACGCACTATATCTTCGTCATTTTTAGTTTAATTGACAAAAGAAAAAATACGTGTCTAATATTTTTTTTACAATACAATGTAATGTGTTAACTAAGTTGCTATTAATTATACTGTGTCCAGTTTCGAAAATAAGGCAGTGCCATCGGTGCCCAGGCACAGGGCGCAGACCATGCATGGTAGTATTCATTAATTATTTAGTTGGTATCCAGTTATAAATCGTAGTTTTCTTTTCTGGGGGGCGCAAAAATGACCAGCCCCCCTATTTAGTAAAATTGACAGCTCAGTGTACAACCGACTCTCGGTTGGCAACCGAAATGAGTGGGCAACTGAAAAAATAATTTATTCGGTATTCACTACAGTCGATATGTATGGGTGCCTTTCAGAAAATCACCGGACGTCTCTATTGTTTTATCGATAATATTTTTGAGTTTTGACAATCGTTTGAAGGCACGAATGTCATTTTTTGTGAGATTTCATTATAAGGAAAGTGATTGTATTGTGAAAAGTGATTTATAAAAAATAAGACTTAATAATACTTACTGTAAGTAAGCTTACACTAGGTACTGCTTATCACATCTAGCTAAGTAGGTATATATTACACATAAAGGAACACCCAACAGGCAGATAGAAATATAGCATTGCTTGACCCAACACAATCATATTCCCTGTGTATCAAATCCTTCCCTTCTCGTGGGTATTCGAAACTACGAGTCCACCCACCACAACACCCATACCCGGAACAAAAAAAAATGGCAGATAATGGAAACATTGTCTTGCAGAGGAAATCGATCCCGCAACGCCGCAACCTCTACCTCTTGCGTCTCAGCTGGCTTTTCATCCCTTGCCTCAAAGAGGATGTCTCTTCCATATTTTCCTTATTAAAAACCAAAATTGGAATGCAATTTAGAGTTGGCTAGGTCACTGGTCCTCATTGAATATCATAATACTAAAATACCTAGGTAACTCACTGCTGGACTTAGGCCTTTTCCAGTAAGCGCGACTGAGCCCGATCTTTGGATCTCTACATCCACTAATAATTATTATATTATTATCAATTTAACACGTATTTTGTTTTTATAGTTCTTCAAAATGGGAGTTGGGCTACCCCGTTGCTTTGGGCCTACGATCTAGAGTGGAGTCGGTTCAAGGTTGAAGAGCGTCAAATGGCTGCGCTGCGCTGGAGGGTATCGCGTCTGCAATGGAAAGAATACCCGCGGGACAAGAAACGACCCTATGCGTCGAGACGAGGGCAACTAGTCTCTCGACTACATACATCCAACCAAACAAAGTTTCACATTTAATAACTAGAACACCAATCGAGATTATTTTGATAGCTATAGCTGAGCACCGCGCTTAGCTACCTGAATATTGGTGGACTACCTTCCGTCCTCAGAATTACCTACCTGAGTGTACGCTTAATAAGTAAGGAGCAATAAAACATTGTTTTTTCAAGACAAAGTGTTTCAATTATTATTTCGTTAGCCTAGCAAAGTAGTTGCTCAATAAACGAACAGCCATCTTCTGCACAAAATAATATGGTCTTTATATCTACAACATTTTCCCACAATTCAATGCTGTAAGACAATGCTGTGGAAGTAGCTGAAATAAACTAGTTAACAAATCTGATTCTACGTCAGAAAAAGGCTTATTACACCACGCGGTATTCAGTCTGTCTTAGTAAGACTGACTTACTAGATTTACTATGACCGACTTAGTGGCTTACTCTTATTACACTACGCTAAGTGCGAAGACAGTCTTACTAAGACAGACTGAATACCGCGTGGTCTAATAAGCCTTGTTAAAATATCCTGCCTACTGCCTAAGCTGTAGAACCAAGTCTGTTTGGTAACCCATCTATGTGAGCGCTCCATTTACTTTAAAACAAATAAATAAGATAATGAATAATCGTTTATTTCAGGCACATATAAATATGATTAAAAAAGCCCATAGCTATTCGCCATAGCTTCTGCTTTGGTGCCGCTTCTCTATAGCTGGCTGAAATTCGGATCCATGAGTACCTACATCCATGTGCTTTGCCAGAATCTGGAGAGTAGGACTTGAAACCAATATTTCTACTGCTCTCCAGCCTCTGAAGTGACATTGGGACCGACCTCTGACACCGACCCCGGTCGTCTCATCAAAACGGGAGAGGCAGATCTTGATAGTCGGCTGGTATCGCGGCGGTACTGCGCTTGTTGCGGGCCGAATCTCTGTCGAAGTGTCGACGTATCTTCTCCACAAGGATAAAGTCTTCCCTATCGACCTCATTCCTGTCAGGGACATTGACCTTCGATTTTTCCAAACTTGTTGCAAAGTTGCGTTGGAACTCGACGCAAGGCGCCGGAAGCGATGGCTGAGGTTAGCGAGACACTTGCGCTTCTTCTGCTGGCGAGGACGTGAAGCAGGAAAAGGCGTACCTAGGTTAAATAAGGTTGTACTTACCTGAAAATAAAGTAATATCCTAAATATATTTAATTTTTTATCTTTTATTTAGTTTTACCCATAGATAAAAGTATACTGTTAGGTTAACCTTAAGGTTATTGGTAATTAAATTTAACCTACTTCGAGGTTTTTGAATGAGCTATTTTGCATGCATTTGGAAATCGGATGGCAATGCAAAATTATTTGACATGAAGCTATGAAATCTTGATGACGAGGGTCTGAAGATGGAGCCGCAAGAATGCAACTGGAACTCCCTGATGAAATGTGCTAAGAAAAGTATTGTAAAAGCCGGATTTGTTTGCTTTGTTGTCTTGAGTAGGTAATTTCTAGGCCTACCTAGTATAGAACGTGGTTCTTTAGTCTTGTACCATATGAGAGTTTAAGCGGTTACAACCTCCATCTTTGGAATCCAAGCCAATCTCACCTGCCCGTGTTGCACCCTGCTGTATAACAAACTAATAAGGCTCTGGCGGCCGGCTGTATGCGGCATAGCGCAAACCGGCACAGGTAAATTCCCTGACCGCCAACGGGCAGCACTTTCGGGTACGAGAACGTGTGCCCTGCGATTCCCAACCCGCATGCCCAGCGCCAGCGTAGGATTATTATGGGTATTATCTCCCAGTGAACTGTACTCCCAATGGCTGGTGTGATGTGGTGCGGTTTGGTGGTTCTATATCTACTCAAACCTTACCTCAAACCACGAGAAATTTAACTCGTAATTGAATAAAAATGTAAACAAAGAAATGCCAAACGTAAATTTGACAGCTTCGGTGGGCAACCGAAGTGAGTGAGTAACTGAAAAAATAATTTATTCGGTATTCCGTACGAGATTGTGAGATGATGCATCAAAGGTGGCTTTCAGCAAGCCACTGAACGTCTCTAGTATTCTATCGACGTTATACGACTGATTAAAATATAGCCATTTTACCACCAACCGAATGGGAATAAAGACTATCTTTAATTATTAGCGTACCTTCGCCATAGATAAATTAAACGCTACCCACCTTCACGTTTTGAGTAAGTAGGTAGGCTAAAGGAGTTAGGTTTCAGTGCGAAAACCAAAATAGGTACGACAATATAGCTAACTAGATAGAATACCTACCTAAATTGCTCGTGTAGCTATTGTTCTGAATCTATCTTTGTTTTAGTTTATAAAAGGAAGCAAGATTAATATACCTAGATACTGGATTACACTCTTTGTATTTCCATTTACAAATTAAGTTTATTGAAAATTACAAGTTTGCACATTTTTATCCCTTTATTATCTCAACGTGAACCTTGTGTATGACATAAGGTTGACCCCAACTTAAAAAGCAGACACTGATAATTACGTGGGCTGGGCACGACCGCAACAACCCTCTTCAAGAAAGCCTACCTACGGCAGCCTGTTGTTTCATCAGTAGTTGGAGATAGGTCACATAGCTAGGCAAATAAATCAAAAATCCTAATGATTTTATGATCAATAATGTAAACAAGGAATCAAAAAGAATCAATGCCACTACATTTTATTAAAAATCAGACAAAAAGTTTATTTAAATATTGTACTACCAAAATACAAATAATGTAAATACAGAACAAATTCTAATAGACTACCTCACACAACAATTAGTCGAATAATAGTGCCGATCACTTCCCAATCATCAAACACTGCTAGAAACTAGTTCCTTTCGCAATGCATTTCACCAAGGAGATCGACTACCAATTTGATCTCCACTTTGGATACTGAATACCAAATGATAAGATATCGATAGAAATATTCGATGTAAACCGATGACGTCATCACAGTGTGCAACTGCAGATAACGTTCTAGCCACCTAGCCCCAAAGAGGTTGGATTTTTTTTACTAAATCTATGCCTAGCCCGGTTCATAACATTGAGTTGGGCAACTGATATAATAGGTAGCAGTATTATTTAATTTTCCCACCGATCCGTAGGTAAATGTTCAATATTCATATTTCATTACCAGTCACACAATGTAGGTTTTAGTAAAGCGGTACATTACTGTTTCTAGCTTTATAAGAACAAATTGTGTTGAGATAATAAAACAAATTATGTTAATTAGGTATAATATTATTTTATCTCACGGAGAGGTACAGTGCCCATAACCCTCAGCCACCAAACACTGTTACAAACCAGTGTCTCTCGCAGGACCTTATTACCAAGAAGGTCGGTTACCCATTTGATCTCCACTTTAGTTACGGAATACCAAATAAATATAATTTCGATAGAAACTGTCACAACAAACAGGCATTCGTTGTACACTGTGACGTCACCCAGACGCCCCAGTTTATAACGCAATTGATGCACACCGATGACGTCATCCTAGTTGGCAACTGTAGTTAGCGAATACCAAATCAATCATTTGACGTACATTTGTTGCACACCTAGCCTCGGTGCTCATCATTTCGGTGGACAACTGACTTAGTGAATAGCCCCTCTGACCAGGACCAAGTTTTGGGTCATGAATGGTAGTATTAATTAATTATTAGTTTGATATCCAGATATAAATTTGGTTGTCTTTTCTGGTGGGGTGCAGAAATGACCACTTCAGGACCAAGTATTCGTTGATAATTATAACGTTATAATACATATAGGTTGGTTGAAATTCAGATCCTGACAGACGCCCTTGAGGTCTTTCGCATTACCTTGCTACATCGATAGTGTAGGTAAATGTACCGATGTAGTCTCTGGTTTGATGACCGGGAGCAACCGTTAGCTAGGTACTTAACAGAACTTATTCGTAAGGTATGAAAAATTATGATAAAATGATAAAAATTTACTAGTTTCTGATTCATTCCTTTGTATTCACCCAACTACCTTTCTGAATGCCAAATTTCTGGAACTAGGTGAGTAGAGTTTTGATCTAGGTATAGGTCAGACATTTTTGGATGTTAATATCTAAAAGTGATAAAAATTTACTAGTTTCTGATTAATTCCTTTGTATTCGCCTAATTACCTATCTGGATGCCAAATTTGAACTTTCTAGGTCATCTGGAAGTGGGAAATCATTTTTATCTATAGGTCAGTCAGTGATGGTCATTTTTTGGACTTTTGATTTGAATGGATTTATATTGTCCAAATCAAGCCTTTTCATTTGATAACCCATTCGACGACCTAGCTTTTATGTCCCCCCCGCCGCATTTTGGAAGCTGTTGAAAACAGTTTTAGGTGGAGACGTCGCTATAATTTTCATGTAAAATATAGATATACTTCTTTAACATACATTAGTTTCATGTTTCTGGCTTTGCAAACTATTCGGAGATCATGGTCATTTTTTGGACAATTTGGATCATAAAATGAAAACCAAGCATCGTATAAAAAATAAAAAACTGCTTTAAACTGGACTAACTGAACCCTTTCATATGATATGCCACTCGACCTATTAGCACCAGTTTGAAATTTTGACGTTTCTAATTTTGGACCATTTTCATCCTCAAAATGAAAATATTTTTAATATTTTTTTTTACTGGCAATCTTATTCAGTCAGTGCATTTTAAATCTACACCAATATTCAAGTCGATAGCTTATGTAGTTCCTGAAATAATCCGCTGTGACGGACGGACGGACAGACAAAGCGGCACCATAAAGGTTCGGTTCGGTAACGTCACCCTAAAAACTTAATAAAATTTGAGCCCGTAAAGTTTCATTCCCTGTTTTCAAAGAAAGATTATTTAGATTATTAGTATTTTTACTACAAATTTATATGGGAATATTTAAAAAGTATATCCTACACAACAATTAATGAATTTTCCAAATCGGTTCATAAATTACAGAGTTATGAGGTAACAAACATAAAAAAATGATATTTGAGCACATACAATTTTCATTCCCTTGGTTGGTATTTTTACTTCAAATTTATATGGGAACAATAATAATTGGAAAGTATAACCTACACAACGACATACGAATTTTCCAAATCGGTTCATAAATGTCGGAGCTATGAGGTAACAAACATAAAAAACAACCGAATTGAGAACCTCCTCCTTTTTTGAAGTCAGTTAAAAATGACGAATTTTGTATATCTAAATAACCGTTTGAGGTGTGTTTATGAAATTTAGAGCACATATGTATCTCGTGAGTCTCAATATATACGCCAAATTTTACATGTTTATGTTAAATAGTTTTTGAGTTATGAGGGGTTTAAAAATTGCTCCAAATGGTTCGTGTAATATTACACACGGTGCTGCTCGCCAGTTCTGTTAGCTTGAACTTGGCTTGACACCCTACCGTGTATCTAGATCTGCAGATAATGCAAACATTTGTTCCGCAACTTTCTGCATCTCATGCGGACCTTCGCCCACTGCGCCACAGAAGTCATCTTGACATGGCTGTACCTACCTCGTTACAGTATGTGGTGCCATGGCTGGTGAACCAGGCAGGCTCGTTGGTGTATCTACTGGCGGTGCAGAAGGCCCCGCTGTCACTGGCCGTGCCAGTTGCTAATGGACTCGCTTTCGCCTGCACCGCGCTCGCTGGCGCCAGTACTGGCCTCGAGGAGCCTTTGCATCGGGGTGAGGAATAACTACCAGCTCATAGATGGATAATACTTTTTATGGTACCTGCTGAAGATGGAACAAGAACATGGATGGCTAATGTTAAGGTGACGATACATGTCAAACCTCCCTCTCACTCGCACTATTCAACATTTTTTAAGATATATTTATAATCACTGAATGTAGTTATGCAAAATAGCAAACCTTCACGGCCTAGAAAATAACAATACAAAGGTTCAGCAAGAATATCATGTTGAACCCAACACGTTTTCCTACCAATAAATTTGCACCAAAATTGATCACACTGGCACAAGATTTTTTGGTAAGAAAACGTGATAGAATCAAAATGATATTATTGCTGAAACTTTGAATTGTTCTTCTCTAGAATTTGAAGGTTTGCATGCAACGTCCTGCGTCTATCAACTTGAGGCTTAAAGGTGATAACTTTATTGTTCTCTAGCTTCCGCCCGCGGCTTCGCTCGCGTGGTAGGATAAAAAGTAGCATATAACTATGTATGTGCAAAATAACGTATTTCACATTTTTTACAAACTTTCGCAATACTTTATATTTTTGTTTTTGTATTTGTATTAGTAGAAAGGCCCCCGACTCAAGTCGGTCCCGACATCTTAACGTGCCTTATCAAACATGGAAAATGCCAGTCAACGGTCACCCATCCAAGTAGATCAGGCTGAGAAGTCAAAGATTTTGTTTTCATTCGCAGGTTCGATTCTTGGGATAGTGTTAATAGTAGCGGGTACTGCGCTTTGCTGTTTGGACAAAGCCAGCTGAATAAAACTCAGTATTAATGTAAGTTTAATATAACTATTAAAATTAAATAAATTAAATTTTAATTGTAGCTCATAGTTAAGCACAGGCTACATCTACTGATGCTTTTATAATTATTGCTAATTATTTGTTATAAATAAACAATTAGTATTTATATGTAATAGTTATGATTGGTTACAATCATGCTCAATAATATAAATTCATAATAAAATATCTTGTAAGTACAAAATCTCTAGGTATTTCATAAAATGCATTATGATGCCATATTTTGTCACAATGTTTTACTTAAAATAAAAAACAAATTTTCAATGCTTGTATTTTATTCAAAAATCCTTTATCAAGTGACTAAGATCTAATTCTAAATACTATTCTAAAATATTGCACTAATTTTACGTATAAAATATAATACTTACATATTTTTTTTACCATAAAATATTTATAAAATCAGGCACCGACAAAATAGAAGCAAGTAATTTTTCGAAAATTTATTTCTTATTCTAAATCATTTAATAACACTTATAAAATAAAGATTTAATTCATTCAACAATATGTTATTGTTATTTTTATACAATAATTACAAGTGAGTTTACTGCAAATAGGCTAGGCCCTATAATTTTGTATAATATAATAATTTTGTTTTATAATATAATAATTAGGTGTGCCATTATTATCATCATCATCAATCGTGAGATCGTACCCAAAGTGAGGTTACGGTTTTTATTCAATATCCATGGGTATAAAACAATAAAATCAACTATAGGTATTATTTTGACGATTGTTTATTTATTTAAGAGTATATATTGGAGCGTCCGTGGCGTGGTTTACTTCTGTGTTCTTAGCAGAACTGAACTGAGCGCTTCCGTGCTTCGGAAGGCACGTTATACCTACCATCATTTCAGTCCTTAAGTCATGACGGAAGCCTTCGGGCGACCTAAAAACTAACACCTGAGTTAGCCACTAGCTCATACGAAGAAGAAGGTTAGGTATCAAAGGTTACCTATCTGGTAGATATCAATAAACAGGTTTCAACTCTTGAGTTAATGTAACTGTAAAAATGACACTTCTCTTATAAAAAAAAATATGTTGACAAGTCTCAAAATTTGCAGTCTAGTGTGGCCTTGCCTTTAGACAATTTTTTTTATTATAGTACATAGCGTTAAACTCTCGCTGCAAACTCGGTCATTAATTATCAGAACGAGACAGCAATATTGCTTTCTCTCTCTGGGAGCCACTTAGGAGAACAGGGCGATCGAGATGTGCATTTCTGCAGTAAATAGTATATTTAATATTTCACTGTTATTAGTTTTTTAAATATTTTTTAACCGACTACAAAAAGAAGGAGGTTCTCAATTCGTCGGAACCTTTTTTTTCGACTTTTTTTTTATGTATGTTCACTGATAACTCCGTCAATAATTGTGGACCGATTTTCAAAATTATTTTTTTGTTTATAAGAGGTGGCCCTTTATTCCTGAGGGATTGGTACTTTTCCCGGAAAACTCAAAAAACGCATTCGCCCCATGATCACCAATATTTCCGTCAATTGTGAACAGATTTTCAAAATTCTTTAGGGCAAGAAGTAAGAAGTGATTAATTTGAAGTCGGTTGATTTTTTTTGTAAAAGTCCTACT
>CATORE010000004.1:65000-72557 GCA_951804965.1 Horisme vitalbata | reverse complement strand
CCTAACCTAACCTAACCTAACCTAACCTAACCTAACCTAACCTAACCTAACCTAACCTAACCTAACCTAACCTAACCTAACCTAACCTAACCTAACCTAACCTAACCTAACCTAACCTAACCTAACCTAACCTAACCTAACCTAACCTAACCTAACCTAACCTAACCTAACCTAACCTAACCTAACCTAACCTAACCTAACCTAACCTAACCTAACCTAACCTAACCTAACCTAACCTAACCTAACCTAACCTAACCTAACCTAACCTAACCTAACCTAACCTAACCTAACCTAACCTAACCTAACCTAACCTAACCTAACCTAACCTAACCTAACCTAACCTAACCTAACCTAACCTAACCTAACCTAACCTAACCTAACCTAACCTAACCTAACCTAACCTAACCTAACCTAACCTAACCTAACCTAACCTAACCTAACCTAACCTAACCTAACCTAACCTAACCTAACCTAACCTAACCTAACCTAACCTAACCTAACCTAACCTAACCTAACCTAACCTAACCTAACCTAACCTAACCTAACCTAACCTAACCTAACCTAACCTAACCTAACCTAACCTAACCTAACCTAACCTAACCTAACCTAACCTAACCTAACCTAACCTAACCTAACCTAACCTAACCTAACCTAACCTAACCTAACCTAACCTAACCTAACCTAACCTAACCTAACCTAACCTAACCTAACCTAACCTAACCTAACCTAACCTAACCTAACCTAACCTAACCTAACCTAACCTAACCTAACCTAACCTAACCTAACCTAACCTAACCTAACCTAACCTAACCTAACCTAACCTAACCTAACCTAACCTAACCTAACCTAACCTAACCTAACCGAACCTAACCTAACCTAACCTAACCTAACCTAACCTAACCTAACCTAACCTAACCTAACCTAACCTAACCTAACCTAACCTAACCTAACCTAACCTAACCTAACCTAACCTAACCTAACCTAACCTAACCTAACCTAACCTAACCTAACCTAACCTAACCTAACCTAACCTAACCTAACCTAACCTAACCTAACCTAACCTAACCTAACCTAACCTAACCTAACCTAACCTAACCTAACCTAACCTAACCTAACCTAACCTAACCTAACCTAACCTAACCTAACCTAACCTAACCTAACCTAACCTAACCTAACCTAACCTAACCTAACCTAACCTAACCTAACCTAACCTAACCTAACCTAACCTAACCTAACCTAACCTAACCTAACCTAACCTAACCTAACCTAACCTAACCTAACCTAACCTAACCTAACCTAACCTAACCTAACCTAACCTAACCTAACCTAACCTAACCTAACCTAACCTAACCTAACCTAACCTAACCTAACCTAACCTAACCTAACCTAACCTAACCTAACCTAACCTAACCTAACCTAACCTAACCTAACCTAACCTAACCTAACCTAACCTAACCTAACCTAACCTAACCTAACCTAACCTAACCTAACCTAACCTAACCTAACCTAACCTAACCTAACCTAACCTAACCTAACCTAACCTAACCTAACCTAACCTAACCTAACCTAACCTAACCTAACCTAACCTAACCTAACCTAACCTAACCTAACCTAACCTAACCTAACCTAACCTAACCTAACCTAACCTAACCTAACCTAACCTAACCTAACCTAACCTAACCTAACCTAACCTAACCTAACCTAACCTAACCTAACCTAACCTAACCTAACCTAACCTAACCTAACCTAACCTAACCTAACCTAACCTAACCTAACCTAACCTAACCTAACCTAACCTAACCTAACCTAACCTAACCTAACCTAACCTAACCTAACCTAACCTAACCTAACCTAACCTAACCTAACCTAACCTAACCTAACCTAACCTAACCTAACCTAACCTAACCTAACCTAACCTAACCTAACCTAACCTAACCTAACCTAACCTAACCTAACCTAACCTAACCTAACCTAACCTAACCTAACCTAACCTAACCTAACCTAACCTAACCTAACCTAACCTAACCTAACCTAACCTAACCTAACCTAACCTAACCTAACCTAACCTAACCTAACCTAACCTAACCTAACCTAACCTAACCTAACCTAACCTAACCTAACCTAACCTAACCTAACCTAACCTAACCTAACCTAACCTAACCTAACCTAACCTAACCTAACCTAACCTAACCTAACCTAACCTAACCTAACCTAACCTAACCTAACCTAACCTAACCTAACCTAACCTAACCTAACCTAACCTAACCTAACCTAACCTAACCTAACCTAACCTAACCTAACCTAACCTAACCTAACCTAACCTAACCTAACCTAACCTAACCTAACCTAACCTAACCTAACCTAACCTAACCTAACCTAACCTAACCTAACCTAACCTAACCTAACCTAACCTAACCTAACCTAACCTAACCTAACCTAACCTAACCTAACCTAACCTAACCTAACCTAACCTAACCTAACCTAACCTAACCTAACCTAACCTAACCTAACCTAACCTAACCTAACCTAACCTAACCTAACCTAACCTAACCTAACCTAACCTAACCTAACCTAACCTAACCTAACCTAACCTAACCTAACCTAACCTAACCTAACCTAACCTAACCTAACCTAACCTAACCTAACCTAACCTAACCTAACCTAACCTAACCTAACCTAACCTAACCTAACCTAACCTAACCTAACCTAACCTAACCTAACCTAACCTAACCTAACCTAACCTAACCTAACCTAACCTAACCTAACCTAACCTAACCTAACCTAACCTAACCTAACCTAACCTAACCTAACCTAACCTAACCTAACCTAACCTAACCTAACCTAACCTAACCTAACCTAACCTAACCTAACCTAACCTAACCTAACCTAACCTAACCTAACCTAACCTAACCTAACCTAACCTAACCTAACCTAACCTAACCTAACCTAACCTAACCTAACCTAACCTAACCTAACCTAACCTAACCTAACCTAACCTAACCTAACCTAACCTAACCTAACCTAACCTAACCTAACCTAACCTAACCTAACCTAACCTAACCTAACCTAACCTAACCTAACCTAACCTAACCTAACCTAACCTAACCTAACCTAACCTAACCTAACCTAACCTAACCTAACCTAACCTAACCTAACCTAACCTAACCTAACCTAACCTAACCTAACCTAACCTAACCTAACCTAACCTAACCTAACCTAACCTAACCTAACCTAACCTAACCTAACCTAACCTAACCTAACCTAACCTAACCTAACCTAACCTAACCTAACCTAACCTAACCTAACCTAACCTAACCTAACCTAACCTAACCTAACCTAACCTAACCTAACCTAACCTAACCTAACCTAACCTAACCTAACCTAACCTAACCTAACCTAACCTAACCTAACCTAACCTAACCTAACCTAACCTAACCTAACCTAACCTAACCTAACCTAACCTAACCTAACCTAACCTAACCTAACCTAACCTAACCTAACCTAACCTAACCTAACCTAACCTAACCTAACCTAACCTAACCTAACCTAACCTAACCTAACCTAACCTAACCTAACCTAACCTAACCTAACCTAACCTAACCTAACCTAACCTAACCTAACCTAACCTAACCTAACCTAACCTAACCTAACCTAACCTAACCTAACCTAACCTAACCTAACCTAACCTAACCTAACCTAACCTAACCTAACCTAACCTAACCTAACCTAACCTAACCTAACCTAACCTAACCTAACCTAACCTAACCTAACCTAACCTAACCTAACCTAACCTAACCTAACCTAACCTAACCTAACCTAACCTAACCTAACCTAACCTAACCTAACCTAACCTAACCTAACCTAACCTAACCTAACCTAACCTAACCTAACCTAACCTAACCTAACCTAACCTAACCTAACCTAACCTAACCTAACCTAACCTAACCTAACCTAACCTAACCTAACCTAACCTAACCTAACCTAACCTAACCTAACCTAACCTAACCTAACCTAACCTAACCTAACCTAACCTAACCTAACCTAACCTAACCTAACCTAACCTAACCTAACCTAACCTAACCTAACCTAACCTAACCTAACCTAACCTAACCTAACCTAACCTAACCTAACCTAACCTAACCTAACCTAACCTAACCTAACCTAACCTAACCTAACCTAACCTAACCTAACCTAACCTAACCTAACCTAACCTAACCTAACCTAACCTAACCTAACCTAACCTAACCTAACCTAACCTAACCTAACCTAACCTAACCTAACCTAACCTAACCTAACCTAACCTAACCTAACCTAACCTAACCTAACCTAACCTAACCTAACCTAACCTAACCTAACCTAACCTAACCTAACCTAACCTAACCTAACCTAACCTAACCTAACCTAACCTAACCTAACCTAACCTAACCTAACCTAACCTAACCTAACCTAACCTAACCTAACCTAACCTAACCTAACCTAACCTAACCTAACCTAACCTAACCTAACCTAACCTAACCTAACCTAACCTAACCTAACCTAACCTAACCTAACCTAACCTAACCTAACCTAACCTAACCTAACCTAACCTAACCTAACCTAACCTAACCTAACCTAACCTAACCTAACCTAACCTAACCTAACCTAACCTAACCTAACCTAACCTAACCTAACCTAACCTAACCTAACCTAACCTAACCTAACCTAACCTAACCTAACCTAACCTAACCTAACCTAACCTAACCTAACCTAACCTAACCTAACCTAACCTAACCTAACCTAACCTAACCTAACCTAACCTAACCTAACCTAACCTAACCTAACCTAACCTAACCTAACCTAACCTAACCTAACCTAACCTAACCTAACCTAACCTAACCTAACCTAACCTAACCTAACCTAACCTAACCTAACCTAACCTAACCTAACCTAACCTAACCTAACCTAACCTAACCTAACCTAACCTAACCTAACCTAACCTAACCTAACCTAACCTAACCTAACCTAACCTAACCTAACCTAACCTAACCTAACCTAACCTAACCTAACCTAACCTAACCTAACCTAACCTAACCTAACCTAACCTAACCTAACCTAACCTAACCTAACCTAACCTAACCTAACCTAACCTAACCTAACCTAACCTAACCTAACCTAACCTAACCTAACCTAACCTAACCTAACCTAACCTAACCTAACCTAACCTAACCTAACCTAACCTAACCTAACCTAACCTAACCTAACCTAACCTAACCTAACCTAACCTAACCTAACCTAACCTAACCTAACCTAACCTAACCTAACCTAACCTAACCTAACC
This sequence comes from Horisme vitalbata, assembly GCA_951804965.1. Classification (NCBI taxonomy): domain Eukaryota; kingdom Metazoa; phylum Arthropoda; class Insecta; order Lepidoptera; family Geometridae; genus Horisme; species Horisme vitalbata. The sequence goes on along the minus strand of CATORE010000004.1, from coordinate 67,240 downwards.
TAACCTAACCTAACCTAACCTAACCTAACCTAACCTAACCTAACCTAACCTAACCTAACCTAACCTAACCTAACCTAACCTAACCTAACCTAACCTAACCTAACCTAACCTAACCTAACCTAACCTAACCTAACCTAACCTAACCTAACCTAACCTAACCTAACCTAACCTAACCTAACCTAACCTAACCTAACCTAACCTAACCTAACCTAACCTAACCTAACCTAACCTAACCTAACCTAACCTAACCTAACCTAACCTAACCTAACCTAACCTAACCTAACCTAACCTAACCTAACCTAACCTAACCTAACCTAACCTAACCTAACCTAACCTAACCTAACCTAACCTAACCTAACCTAACCTAACCTAACCTAACCTAACCTAACCTAACCTAACCTAACCTAACCTAACCTAACCTAACCTAACCTAACCTAACCTAACCTAACCTAACCTAACCTAACCTAACCTAACCTAACCTAACCTAACCTAACCTAACCTAACCTAACCTAACCTAACCTAACCTAACCTAACCTAACCTAACCTAACCTAACCTAACCTAACCTAACCTAACCTAACCTAACCTAACCTAACCTAACCTAACCTAACCTAACCTAACCTAACCTAACCTAACCTAACCTAACCTAACCTAACCTAACCTAACCTAACCTAACCTAACCTAACCTAACCTAACCTAACCTAACCTAACCTAACCTAACCTAACCTAACCTAACCTAACCTAACCTAACCTAACCTAACCTAACCTAACCTAACCTAACCTAACCTAACCTAACCTAACCTAACCTAACCTAACCTAACCTAACCTAACCTAACCTAACCTAACCTAACCTAACCTAACCTAACCTAACCTAACCTAACCTAACCTAACCTAACCTAACCTAACCTAACCTAACCTAACCTAACCTAACCTAACCTAACCTAACCTAACCTAACCTAACCTAACCTAACCTAACCTAACCTAACCTAACCTAACCTAACCTAACCTAACCTAACCTAACCTAACCTAACCTAACCTAACCTAACCTAACCTAACCTAACCTAACCTAACCTAACCTAACCTAACCTAACCTAACCTAACCTAACCTAACCTAACCTAACCTAACCTAACCTAACCTAACCTAACCTAACCTAACCTAACCTAACCTAACCTAACCTAACCTAACCTAACCTAACCTAACCTAACCTAACCTAACCTAACCTAACCTAACCTAACCTAACCTAACCTAACCTAACCTAACCTAACCTAACCTAACCTAACCTAACCTAACCTAACCTAACCTAACCTAACCTAACCTAACCTAACCTAACCTAACCTAACCTAACCTAACCTAACCTAACCTAACCTAACCTAACCTAACCTAACCTAACCTAACCTAACCTAACCTAACCTAACCTAACCTAACCTAACCTAACCTAACCTAACCTAACCTAACCTAACCTAACCTAACCTAACCTAACCTAACCTAACCTAACCTAACCTAACCTAACCTAACCTAACCTAACCTAACCTAACCTAACCTAACCTAACCTAACCTAACCTAACCTAACCTAACCTAACCTAACCTAACCTAACCTAACCTAACCTAACCTAACCTAACCTAACCTAACCTAACCTAACCTAACCTAACCTAACCTAACCTAACCTAACCTAACCTAACCTAACCTAACCTAACCTAACCTAACCTAACCTAACCTAACCTAACCTAACCTAACCTAACCTAACCTAACCTAACCTAACCTAACCTAACCTAACCTAACCTAACCTAACCTAACCTAACCTAACCTAACCTAACCTAACCTAACCTAACCTAACCTAACCTAACCTAACCTAACCTAACCTAACCTAACCTAACCTAACCTAACCTAACCTAACCTAACCTAACCTAACCTAACCTAACCTAACCTAACCTAACCTAACCTAACCTAACCTAACCTAACCTAACCTAACCTAACCACCTCTAGCACCGGTGCAGTCACTAAGAGGTTCCTACCATCCGTCGATAAGGCATATCGGATGACGCGAACCATCAAGTTGACGCCCATTCAAGTGCAAGTCCTCACTGGACACGGGGGCATATCCGAGTATCTTCACCGCTTCAAGCTCAAAGACAGCCCAGGTTGCGAGTGCGACCAGGGGGTGAGTGAATCAGTTTGGCACATCTTGCTAGAATGCCCAAGATTCCTCGTGGCGCGGCACGACGTGGAGTGCAGAATGAACA